>OX439130.1:12703808-12848808 GCA_949318235.1 Ecdyonurus torrentis
TTTCGTTTTTTTTTTTAAAAAAAAAAGCAGAGTTTTTGATGTGAAATCCTACAAGAATATCATTTTGTAAAAACTTTTGATGTGCTATTTTTACTAATGATGAGAATATATTTTTAGAATGAATGATTGAAATTATTAAAGTGAAAAATTTAAAGAATATTGGAGTTTTATTCATCTCATTAAATTGTGATATTTAAAATTTGTAAGATACTGTATATTGACTAATAATAAAATCAATATCAATCATTTCATCGTACTTCACAAAATTAATGAGGAATATAATTTATGAAATCTTTTTAATCGATGGACAAATTAGAATATTTTTTTATTATTTCTAAGTACAGTATAATATACAGTAAGTGGAAAGTAGAAAGCCTTTTTTTTTTTTTTTTTTTTTTTCTAGATCATTATTTTGACAAAAAAGTAGCATCAGTATAAGAAGCAAAAGCGTTTGTTGATTGAGTTTAATGGTAAAGCTGGTTGGAAATGAAAAGCTGAGTAAGTGTACTTTATCTCAAGTTGGTAAGTGGTTGAGTGGTTTTGAAAAATCACACCACATTATAAGTTCCTTATACACTAAGATGCTACGTTTAAAACACTCCACGCACTCTTTTCTCTCTCTCTCTCTCTCTCTCTCTCTCTCTCTCTCTCTCTTCTTGTTTCTGTTTGAAATTTTAGATAACACTCTTTATATACTTTAGTAGAAAAAAGAAAGTTTCGTATTATAAAACTGTTACAGAGTTGATCAAGATTTTTTTGAAATAATTTTAAAACATGATTGTATATTTTAAAATACTAAATTGAAATTGTAATTTAAAACTTTACTATTTATAGATATATTAGGTTACCAAAAAAATATCAAATAATAAATTATTACAATTAAATATATCAATACTTTTTAGTGATACAAAAAACATTTTGTACGTTCAGTCATTTTATTTTAAAATGAATTTCTATTGGCTTAGAGCCATTCAATGCAATCAGATGGAGATTTTAGTTGACGCAAAACTCTATCTAAATACATGATATTTCTATATGCCAATAGAAATTCATTTTTTAGTGAAATGACCGTACACTCTTCCTGAATAAATCTTACCAGTGTTAATCTCTTCAAATGTTAAATATATGGGGAAACTTTAACACAAGTGGTCAGATTTATTCGGGAGGAGTGTACATCTTCTATATAAAGGATAACTCATTTATAAAATACTATTATTTCAAATTTCTCAGTATATCAACATATTTTATGTTGAATATTTATCAAAGAGAATTATTTTATACTGTATAGAAATTCTATAACATTGTATTTTTTTTAACAATATTTAATATATTAAATAAAAACTTACAATTCCTTGAATAATAATGTTATAAAATTTCTTTTCATACTTCAATAAACTTAATATAAAAAAAAAAACTGTGTATATAAAAGAGAAAGATTTGTAGATCTAAAATATTGAATGCAACAGCAACAATACTTGCATGGTGCACAATGCCTTACTTCATTGCTTTACTTTGCCTTTATACACAAAACTTTATTTCATAGCTTAAAGTAACAAAAATATAAACATTTTTATGACAGAATAGTATGAAAAAAAAACTTAAAAATAGAAATTTCATTGTTCAATTGAAGTGTACTTGAATGCACTTCAAAATAAAAATGTGTAATAAAATGATGTTGAAATATTTCAACTTATATTTCTGTAGAATTCCTTTTAGCATATTTTTCGTATACGAACATAGACATGTATATATATATATATATATATATATATATATATATAATGTATATGTCATGTAAAATTTTAATTTTTTCATTCACATAAAACTCCCCACATTTTTTTTTTATTATTATCTTTATTCTTATGATGTCATATAAGATGTGTGAAATTACATTTTATTTGTTTGTTTGTTCTTTTTTTTATCATTTTACATTATAAAAATTCTCTCTCTCTCTCTCTCTCTCTCTCTCTCTCTCTCTCTCTCTTTCTCTGTTGTTATAAAGATATTTTTTGTGTTAATGTTAACATTTTTTTTTGTATGTGTTCTTTCTCCCCCACACACGTTATATCCATCAGCCATATGTTTCTATATAAAATATTCTGCATGCATATTACTATGACTCAAAATGCATATCATTGTTTACTATATAACTCTCAAAGCTTATCAAAATTTTATAACTCAAAGAAGAAAAAAATGCCATGGTCAAGATTTTTTTATTTCTCTTTTTCATCGTTTTAGAGAGAGAAAAAAATTGCTATCATTTTTATTATACTTTTTTTTTCAAAATTTTACGATCAATAAAACAAAAATCTATTAGAAAAACTATTTGTGTGTATGTGTGTGTGTGAGAGAGAACGAGAGTAAAAAAAAAATGCTCTAAAAAAATTCTACTAATATAAAGTACCCCACAATGACGTAATGGAACTTTTATTACTTTTACCTTTTGTAATAACTTTGAAACAAAAAAAAAAGTACAGAAGGTTTTTTAATGTAATAGATTGTAATTTATTTTGATTAGATTACTTGTATTCCATAATATATAAATAATAATAAAAGTTTTTGCCGCGTTGAAAGATGAAACAATTTACTAATAATGAAAAATTGATTAAATATTTGTGTTATTTTGTTTGCAATAAAGTTTATTTTACTTTTTTTTTTATGAAATTTATTTAAAAATTATAAACCACTTTTTCAATAAACAAATTTAATAAATTTGTTGCATATTATAAAAAAATGTTTACTACATATTTATTTTTAAAACACACGTTACATAAATATAGCTGTAATGAAACATGACTCCGTTAAAATTAAACTTTAAATATATTAATTGATTTTTTTTTAAATATCATGCGACAAATTAATTAACCCAGTTTTGCATGTTAAGATAAATTATAAAAATTATCAAAAGCAAAGTTAATTAATTCAATTTAAAATATCTTTTAATGTCATTAAGTATATTTCATAAGTCTTTTAAATGGTCATTAAAAATTAAATAAACTTTAAAATTACTGTGCTGAAGTATTATATATATATACAGTAGCAGAATGTTGGCAAAAAAAGAAAAAATATTACATGAAAATTTATGTATATAATCCACATAATTAAAAACTAAAAACGTACTGTAAACTAAGAGCTTTATAAAAATAAATATAATTTAGAATTATACATGTTCTTTTTTTTTATTATTGTGTATTATTATTACTATATTTGTTAGTGTTTTTGACATTTATTTGAATGGGGGGAAAAAAGACGACAAAAAAAAACATTATTGTAAACGAGAGAGAGAGAGAGAGAAATACGTCTGTTAATATGAGGAGTTTTCTTGCAAAAGTCCCTTTTTGATTGAAAATAAAATGGTCATTTCCAGAAGAAGAAAAAAATTAAGAGGATAAAAATATATATACAGTATATAGCGAAGAAAAGTTTATTTCATTACTTTTTAGATTTTCGTATATATATACACACACACACAAGATCGATTTTTATTTTTATATTATTTCTATCATAAGTCATTGAACTGAATGATTTCAATCGTATCAAAGGATAAAAAATCATATTTTATTCTCATTTTTATTGGACACTCTTAATAATATATAACTTCCACACAAAATAAAGAAATATTATAAAACAAAAATTGTGTATAAGGAAATAAAAATACAATAACATATAAAATATTTTTTCTTTATTTCCATTTAAGTTTTATGTGTTATTTTTTATTTTTTTCAGTTGCGTCTTAACCATATATATATAATATAAAAATCATAAAAAGTCTTTATATATTACGTAAAAAATAGAAGAAAACTCAAGTTTTTTTTTTTTTTATTTTTTTTTTATTTTTTTAAGAATAAGTAAGTGAAGTTTTTGGTTTACTATAGTGTATGATAAGATAGTCGTAAGAAGAAAAAAAAAGTTGTAGAGAAATAACGAGATTTTTGAGAAGAGAGTTTGATTCGTTTGGAGACCATGGAAAACACAATCATAGCAAATCCTAGTCAGTTCTTCGTACTTCTCTCTTTCTCATACAACTTGTTTGCCCGCAAAAGTAAGAAAAGAAAAAAAAAGTAAAGGAAAACAACGTCAATTCAAAGTAAGAAAGAAAAAGTTTTAACTTTTTTTTTCTCTCCTCTCTTTCTCTTGACAAGTACACAAATCATTGTGAACTTCATAGATGTCAATATTAAAGAAGGAAGAAAGTTCATCTGGTATAAAATGTTGCCTCGTCAGTAATTTCTTATTTTACAATAAATTTCTTTTGATAAATTAGACTGGGTGTAACAAAATTTTAATTATTATTTAATTAAATATTTAAATTGATTGATGTTTAAAGTTTTAAGTGAGATGAAGTGTATATATATAGAAAGATTTTTTTTTTGTTAATGCTGTGAGTGCAATTATAAAAAATACGTGATATTACTGACATTTTTTAAAAAAATGAATACGTTAATATTTTTTTTTTCTGCTGACATTTAGCAAAATCGTCACAAAAGCATTTTTTTTATTATTTTTTTTGTACACCTTTTACACTAAAATTGATGATACAATAGTTTTTTTTGTATCATGTTACTTTTACTTGTACAGAAAAAAAAAAGTATTGTGATTTTTATATACTTTTGAATGTTCTAAAAGTATAAGAGTAGCAATTTTTATATTTTTGTTTACATATACGTGAAATGAAAAGTATCTCCTGTATTGAAACTTTTTATACTAAAATTTTACATGAAGAGTCCCTTTTTTGTAGTTGTAAATATTGCAAGAAATCAACCAATTTATAAACTTGTATGTTACTAACAATAAGTTATAATCTTCAAAAAAATAAATACAAAAAAAAAAAAAAAATACATGTTCCACATTTATCCTCGGTGTATCATTTTTTTCTCAACGCGTATAGTAGCTCTAAGCTACACATTGTCATTTAAGACTATCCTATATAAAATATTTAGATAACATAACACATATAGAGAAGAAGAGATTAGGCTGTCAAATTTAGCGATGTTATGTTATCTAAATTTGAAAGAAAAACTTCGTAAAGAAAAAAACTACAAAAAAAAATAATAATAAAAAAAAAAAAAAAAAAAAAAAAAAAAGTTTTTTCCCCTTAAATATTTTGTGCACGAAATTTTTAAGTTGGAACTATCATTTCTATCTAGCTATTTTTTTCTTTTGCAACTCACCAAAAGAAAACAAATGTTTATACTCTCAACGCAAGAGTACTTACGTTATGCATGGATTGTGAGTGAAAGCATGAGTGTATTTTTTTCACTAACTATTCAAACCTATGGTGGTTAGTATCGATAAAAGTATGATGAGTTAACAGATACATGGTAAACATTAGAGTATGTATAAATTTCACTAGTAGACAGTACCCATACACTGGGTATTGAGTAAACATTCACTGACAGAGAGTAAACATTTTAAATAATTAATCCCTATAGTATCAAAATTTGGATAATTTTTGGTGCTCTCTTTATAATTAGAATTTAATGTACAGTTGAAGACAAATAAAAGGTTACAATTTAAACTTGTTCCTCATTTCCGTGCCTTAAACTTTATGTTGAAACGAGATTTATACCTTATATTCATGTTCCTTCAAAACATTTATATAAAACTCAAAAGAGGTTGCCACTCACGCTCAGGTGATTGATAACTTTTTCACCTGATAGAGAACTTGAACAGAGAAGCGACATCCCCATGTTTTAGGTAGACTGCAATACTCAACAATTTTGACTTGGCAACGTTGCGTTTTGAGTGGCCAAATCAGAGTGGCCAAATCAAGGCGCCAATGAGAGAGCGCGCTATAGTAATTTCGTCTGCAGCGTTGCCAATTTTAAAGAAATGAGTGTTGCAGGTTTGCCTAACTTTTTGGGATGTCACTTCTCTGTTAAAGTTCTCCATCACCTGAGCGTGAGTTGCGACCTCTATTGAGTTTTATTTAAATGTTTTGAAGGAACGTGAATATAAGGTAAAAATCTCGTTTCAACATAAAGTTTGAGGCGCGGAAATGAGGAACAAGATTAAATTGTAACCTTTTATTTGTCTTCAACTGTACAAGCATAAATGTTTAGTGTGTAATAGTTTTAATTTACACTAGCTTTTACTATTTTTGTATTCTCAGTACACAGTAACTAAATACTATATATAAAGACAAGACTTTGTAATTATAATAATAAATTTTTAAAATGAGTTAATAGCAATAAAGCAGATAGTTTATATCACGTTATTTTGTTAGAAAAAAATAAAATAAAAAAGCTATTATGGCAAACATGATCACGCAATATTTTATTTTTTTACAAAGTAAGAGTCTTATGAACCAAAGTAATAAAAATATAAACATTAAAAAAATAAAAAAATCCCTAAAAGTAGCTAAAAATAAAGTCTAGGAAACAAAATCAATAAAATTTATGAGTACAATAAATTATATCATATTAAGAAGAAAAAAATAAAGTAAACACGATAGAAATATTTGAGAGAGAGAGAGAGAGAGAGAGAGAGAGAGAGAGAGAGAGAGAGAGAGAAATGCAGTTTTACAAATAAATGACTGGCATATAGAAAAATTTTCAAGTAGTTTATCATAAACTTCAAAATAATTATACATAAATATAAAATAATGTAAAATTAGTATTTTATAACTTTTAAATCTTACAGAATAGTGTGTGTGTGTGTGTGTGTGTGTGTGTGTGTGTGTGTGTGTGTGTGTGTGTGTGTGTGTGTGTGTGTGTGTGTGTGTGTGTGTGTGTGTGTGTGTGTGTGTGTGTGTGTGTGTGTGTGTGTGTGTGTGTGTGTGTGTGTGTGTGTGTGTGTGTGTGTGTGTGTGTGTGTGTGTGTATATATATATATATATATATATATATATATATATATATATATATATATATATATATATATATATATATATATATATATATATATATATATTTTAGAGACGTAACATATTAAATTAATAAGTATAATTCTCATAGACCATGATTTAGTATGCAAATTTTAAAGCACTTTCGCGTAGACATGAAACCCAGATTTAAAGCATCGTGATAAACGTGATTTTATTTTACTTTAGTATACCATATGTATGTAGTATAATACTATACTATATTATTCAACTTGTATATTGTGTTAAACTTAAATCTGCACACAGCTGGTAAAATAATTAAATATTGAATTGGTGATAAATTAAATCAAGAATTTCTCTATTTTACGTAAGCCTATATAAGTAAGTAAAGCGAGTTAACCTTATTTCTTTATCTTTGTACAGTATTAGCTAATTTTACTTCACTTTACTTACCAATTGCCAGCTGCTTATTTTATTACCCATTATTTTGTTATTTTTAAGAAACCAACATTATAAAATAATTATTTATCATATTGAACTATTGTTTGAATTTTAATATTTCAATTTAAATCGAAGTATGGATTTGTATATTTTTATTAACTAAATAAATAAAAATACTGCCAATAAAGTGTTTTGATTTGCTTCATTTTTTGTTTCTTCAATAAGGAAATCCCATGTCTCATACTGTTTGTCCTCCTATTATTGCTTTTTACATTGTTATGGGAATAAACATCATTAATATATATATATATATATATATATATATATATATATATATATATATATATATATATATATATATATATATATATATATATATATATATATATATATATACACTTCTTGGAAAAAAGTGTTCTATCCACTTCTCATTTTTCTTTTAACGTGATATTTTAAATACTATTCTGTGATATGATTATTTAAACTCAATTAATTTATGTAATTTGTATTTTTTGATAATTATAAAATAATAAAATTAAACAAAAACAAAGCTTTATATTATAAATAAACAGACAATTTTTTTTAATTACAATGAATGAATAGGTATAGAAAACATTATTTATAATGCCTCTTAAAAAAAAAAAAAAAAAAAAAACGTACCACAGCACAAATTTAAACTCATCACAGTTCAAGTTTTTATTTATTTTTTACTGAAAAACTACTGTATATATACAAAAATATTTAACTATCAATATCCACTTTTGTAAAAATAAACAAATATTTCATCATTTATTTTAGTTGTAAAAAAGCTAAAGTGACAGTCGATAGTTAATCTTTTTTTTTTTTCTTTTTTTTTAATTTTTTGTTGTGAAAAAACACACAATTAAAATAACATTAATTAACCTTTTAATTACTAGAAGAGTTAAAAGCAAATTCATATACCATACAATAAATCATTATTCTCTTTCTTTTTTATTTTTAAACAATACAATGAGATAAATTACCGTCAAGTTAGCATTAAAATATAAATTATTTTCATCAACAAACATTGATTTACCTCTATGAACCTAGAGACTAAACATTTTAAACTGCTATATACATCATAATATAATTTTACTTTGATACTTAAAGTCATAGACCACATAAATAACATGTGCTTTGTAATGAATAAAAACGAAATGAGATCTTCAAAACTGATGACAATTTTTACCAGAATGTTAATGTAGCCCCACGAGAGAGCGTGAAAATACTGTAAAGTATACAATTTGCGTGACTACTCATGTTTCTGACGTCAGAAACATGCAAAAATTAATGTAAAAGTGTTGTGTGGGTTGCATAAATCGAAATTTTCTGATTACTGCTACAGAGCTACAGTTGGGTTTTGAAACAAACTAAAGCTATTTATGTAAGTCTCATCAATTGTTTTGTGATATAAATGCTTATGTTTTTCTCTGGTCTATTCCTTTAACGACGAGTATGTTTATCTAAAAAATTTAAACAATTTTTTAACAATTCAACATTGTTAGTGTCTTAAGAATTTACAAAACAAAGATATTATAATTAAGTTTGTACAGCTTATAGTATACATAATATAATGAATATATGATGTACTTCCCATGATAAAAGAGTTTTTTTTATATAAAAGAGAGCTGAAAAACAAACTAGATTTTAAATTTGAGAATACTTTGTTACCATACTAGACTTTTTTTTATAATGAAAAAATGAATATTTACGATTCTCAACAATGATAATATATACGTTGTTAAAAATAGTATGTTATAAAGATTCTAATGAACAACATGAAACTTTATTTTGTTGAAAATAAAATCACGTTTTATTTTCAAAAATGTGACTTTGTAAGATTGACTTTTAATGTTAGATTTTTTTTATCATGTAATAATAAAATTTTACACCAAAGAAAAAAAAATGTGTTGACGTTCGTAGAGAGGAATTATTGGTGCGACACAAAAACTTGTAAAGTATATGACGTCACTAGAAGACGTAAATATGATCACCGTTCAGTGTTGAAGAAAACACACTGGGATTGGATTATAGAAAGCTCGTGCGGGAATCTAGACTTTAAGAGAGAACCAAAGTTGTTGAAGAAAGAAGAGAGAGAAAGAGAGAGAAGAGCGTTGAGGCGCGCAAGCAATCAGGCAATCCTCTTGTCCTTCTCTTTCTTCGCTTTGTACCACCATGAACACCCTTACTCTTCTCTATACTATAACCCTGCACTGCCAGCATATATACAAGCTGAGCTGTTTATTAAAGCTATGGGTACAGAAAGTGAGAAATAAAAAAGAAGTTCTATAAGAAAACGTGTACAAGCTTGACCCATGGCTCGTATTAACTTCTCAAAGAAACGAGAGAGAGAGAGAGAAAAAAATAATAAAATACATATAGGATCACATATTCTCTTAAAGAATGTAGGTATCAAATTCAATCAAACAAAGGAATTTAAATATGATTTATAAGTGTGTAAATGATATTCGACATACGTGAAGAAATGTAATAAAAAGTAAGAATATTTTTAGACTCACTTTTTTTTCTGTCAAATTCTAAATTCTTCATACTAAAAAAGAAAAAGAAGACGAAGAAAGAGTGATCCTTTCTTATATGTTATAATATGTAAAACGGAAAAAATATAAACGTAAGTTGCTTTCAATATTATAAGAATAAATTTTTTACGTAACACTTTATATATATTTTTAGTATACTTACACAGAGAAAATTTGATTTTTTTTCTTTTGGTTACGAACATCCTGTATGAATTTTCTTATGGAATTAGTCACTATGACAATAATTTTATGGAACAATGCGTAGGATGATTCAAATTACGTGTTAATACAATTGCTAAACTTTAAATGACTGTTGGGGAACCACATTTTAGTGTTAAAAGACGAATTAGATGTAAGACCAAGAGAAAGTGATAAAATTTCATGTCGCTTTTTGGTAATTCTAGTAGAAGAGTTACCACAACTCTAAAGTTTATTGCAGATACTTAACTCTTTTTTTTTTTTTTTTTTTTTAGTCTTCCACTATTGTCTCATAAATTTTCAATATATGATTTAAATATTGTTGTTTTTCAGTGTTCACACATTTTTTTACAATTCTATATATTTGAAACTAATATTAACATTTTTTTCTTCTTCTTCGTCATACTTTCATTTTAAACGTAATACTAGAAATGAAATATTTCAAATGTCAACCAATGTTTATAAAAAAAAATGTATGTACACAATACGTGTACTTATATAAAAATAGAAACAAATAAAGTCCACGTCAAATATTTGTGTAAAACTTTTATCTTTTTGTGTCAAATTGAAAAATGTTTAAGAAGAAAGAAACAAGTGAAGTTGTTTAAAAGAAAAAAAAGTGAAGAATATCAGAAGTGTGTAAAAAAAAGAAAAGATCAACTTATCAGTTTGGGATGTCGTCATAATGTTAACCATATAATATTTTCTGTTATCATTTATTATTTAAAATAAATATGTTTTACGTATGATTTAAAAAAAAAAAAATTCTATGATGATGAAGGGGAAAAAAACTCTCAACATGCATGACTTAGTTTGCTTACCAAAGCACAAGTGCCTTAAGGGAATGCAGCTATTGCCATATAGAACTCTATAGTATATCTATCTATAAGCCATATTATATAATGCTTACCGTTAAAAAATATATCTTTATGGACTGTAGTTTAAGTTTTGAAAAGTTTTGTATATATATTTATATTTGAGAGAAAGAGAGAGAGAGGGAAAAAAAACATGCATCGTCGTCTCAAAGTAAGTGATGTTATTTTGAAGGACTTTCCTCTCTATGTCTGCATCTTCTCTCTTTGCGTACATCTTCAAGTATCAGTCAATAGGATGGGCCTAATGGGGCGAAACGTAGATTACCCGCGGCGAAGTAAACTAAAAGGGAGGGAGAGAAAGAGAAAAAGAGGAATGAGGGAGACGTAGAAACTCTTCTCTTTGGATTATTACGTGCAGAAGAACTTCCAAATTCTATTCTAACTTTTTCGATAAAAAAAAAAGACACATTTTTTTTTCTTCGTCTTCTTCCACAAAATTTCCATTACTACACATCAGGGCATTGATGTTGAAATAATTCTCTTTTTTTTTTCTTTCTTTTTACTCATTTACGTTTTTCTCTTATTCTTTATTTTAGATGAAATGTAAATTTTTATCAAATTTTACTTTGATTTATGAATATAAAAATATATATACTTTCATATATGTATATTACATCATGTTGATTGCTTTTTAAGGAAGCACTTTTTTGTTATATATTTGATATATCTTGTAAGTAAAATTCATTGAACATTTTACTTCTTTAAATTTGTTTTTCAAAACATTGTGTATGAGTTTTTTTTTTATTAAAATTATATTTTCAATAATATAAAGTATTTTACTTCTTTTTTATCAACTTTGCATGCACAATATAACCTGTTATTGATAGTGCAAACAGAACTCGTTATATTAAAGAAAAACTTTACGACATGATTCAACGTTTTCATTGGCTGATCGGTAAAATATGCAACCAATCACAGGTGGTCCGGGAAAGGAGAAAGAGTCATAATTTCCTATCCTTTAATAATAAGAGCCCTCTTTATTTATTTTTTCCTTCTAAAGGTGCATTCACGTATTTAATTTGTTAAAAGACTTTAACTGCAGATTATCTTACTACAAAGTTATCTTTCCATTTAAAACAATGTCATTCAATGCTTTCCTGCGCAAAGTTACGAAAAATATTATTAAAATTATGAGTAACGTTATGAATATACAAATTATATTAATTAAAATAAAAAATCGTCTTTATCAAAAACTTACATAATTATATAGATTATTAAAAGGGTGACGGGTTAAACCTGCAAAACATGTCTAGCTCACTCTAACATCAAAAACCAATGCATTTGTCGATACTAGAAATTGTTAACGTCACCAATAACTCCCACTGCGTTAGAACAGAAGAACAATTTAATAACACAGTGGTATATAAACTATAAATATGAGTAAATACATTTAAAGTCGATAAATTGTGTGTTAATATATATATATATATATATATATATATAATATATATATATATATCGATGTTGTTGCGAACAAAATGTCTAACTCGTATTTTGTCATGAGAAGCAAAATGTTTATCTCTTATTTTGCCATGAGAAACAAAATGTATATCTCGTTTTTTGTCACTATAAACAAAATGTTAGAGAACTTTAACAGAGAAGCGACATCCCCATGTTTTAGGCAGACTGCAACACTCAACAATTTTGACTTGGCAACGTTGCGTTTTGAAGCACCAATCAGAGGCCAGAAGTGGCCAAATCAAGGCGCCAATGAAACAGCGCGCTATAGTAATTTCGTCTGCAGCGTTGCCAATCTTAAAGAAATGAGTGTTGCGGGTCTGCCTAACTTTTTGGGATGTCACTTCTCTGTTAAAGTTCTCTAAAAATGTGTAACTTGAGCGCCATCTACATAACGTTTGGGAACGAGATAGACATTTTGTTTCTCGTGACAAAATACGAGATAGACATTTTGTTCGCAACAACATTGATATACATAATATATAAACAAAATTTTATTTTGTCAAAATTTGACATGTTTTTACCTCCTGTTCGGTTATGCAACAAATTGTAAATATATGTTACACGGGCAGTATAGCAAACAAGGAGGCATGTGGTAATTCTGATCAACAGCATCGATATACGATAGCTAACTGCTATAACCTAAGGCTAATGTAACATTATCTCGGCTAAAATTGATACCACACAATTGTTTAGATTTTAGCCTGGTAGGCATCGTTTAACAAACACGTATACCCTCATGTATTATTTTTATTAAATTTTTTTTTTGATACACCTAAAAAAATAATAAAAAAAAACTCTTTAGTTAATTATAAAAACAATTTTGTCAAACAAAGCTATTATATATATATATATATATATATATATATATATATATATATATATATATATATATATATATATATATATATATATATATATATATACATATATATATATATACATTATATTTATATATATATATATATATATATATATATATATATATATATATATATGTGTGTGTGTGTGTGTGTGTGTGTGTGTGAGTTTATAAATATTAAATTTTATCAAAATATATTACTGTATTATTGAGAAAAGTTTGTTTATAGGAGTCCTCTTGTATAATATTTTCAATGTTATATTTATATGCTAATAAAACTTTTATAAAATAATTTATGTTGCAAATAATAATTATATATAAAATTCAACTTAATAAGTGTAAAGTTTTGTGTATTTACAGATACAATAGTTGAAGTATATATAGTGCTTGAAGATAGATGAAAAAGTGTCGCATTAAATTGATATTGCCTTTCAATTCATCGTTTTGTGGCTATAGTACACAACGGAAAACACAATGCGCCGTGTAAAATGTATATAAAACCATTCTTCTTTTTGATCGCTGAAAAGAACAAATTCTTTTTTTTTTTTTTTTTTTTTTTTCTTTGAACATATAAAACGTCTCAATGTTTGAAGTTATTTCTTCCTCTTCTTCTTTTTGAAACAAGATTATCGAGGATAATGGTACTCTTGACTTCTGTATTGTTAAAAAAAAATATCATAACATAATTTTTGTATATTGTGCCTTTATAGTTCAAGTTTGAAAATTTTGACGAGACTTAAAATAAGATTAAAATTTCAACATTCTTGTATAAGTTTGAAATTAATACTTTGCTTGTTGTCGTATGAATTTTGATCACATGATAATATTTTACAAAGAAAATTTTTAAACTGTTTTTCTTTAGCGTATAACTAATTATATTTTAACATGTTATTAGTACTGTATAATGTTTTAAACTAACGCTATGTTAGAAGGAATGAATTATTATTATGCCTAAACATATTTTTATTACTAATTAATATTAATCTTGCAAAACATTATTATGTTTATAAACATAACAAAAAAAGTTTAATTTTGTTTAATTCAAAAAATAAATCAAAATGATTTAATATCTCTGATAATATATGATTCGACTTAAATGACGCCTCAGAATTCCATTTTGTCAGTCTTGGGTTCAAATAATCGTATTTTCAATAACGATACTATAACGATAACAATATTTGGTTATCGATTCGTCATAGATTAACAGTTTTATAAAAGTTATAGTTGTAGATTAACAAATATTTACGATAACGATACTTTTTGCTCAAGAAAGTAAGAAACACACACAAACGTAAGAAAAGTGCACAATAAATACGAAAAAATACAATATCTTTAAAAATAAATATGAACGAGTCAAGTTATCATTGTAGGTATAGGACGGATATAAGACAGTCATGAAGCAAGATTTGAAGTATTTTTTATTTCAATAAAAACATGGCATTATGATTTATAGTTATTGTTATCGAAAAACTATCGGTATTTGTATCGTTATCGTGGGCGATTTTTTTAAAAATAACGTTAATCGTTATAGTGTGAAGCTAGAAAATAGTATCAGTATCGATAGAAATTTTGGGTATTGATTCCAGTATTTCATTTTGTTATTCTTCAATCAGTCTAGTGTTTAAAGCCCCTCTGTAGACTTAGGAACATGCCTTTTTATATCATTGAACACAAAATGAGACCTTTGAAATCGGTGTTAATTTTTACCAGGACCCAAACATAAAAACAAAAGGGAACACGAAAAGTCTATAAAAAAGGCAATTTGACGTCAGAGTGGCCGCAATGCATAAGAAATTGTTGTGCAGGTTACATAAGTTAACATTTCTCATTTGTCTTTTTGACGTTGAATATTGGGTCAAAATAAAATATATCTTAACAAAATCCTATTTTGTGTTTAATAAATTAAAAAAGTATGTTTCTAAGCCTGGAGAGGGGCTTTAAAATGTAAATTAACTTACTGAATATAGAAGTAAACTAAATCATATTTTTCTTTAATAAAAACCTAAAATAAAATATAAACATTTTTTTCCTGTCAGTAAAAGTTTATGTATATAAAATGTAGATTTATAACGTGTTTAGATTGTGAGTTAAGATATTTTGCTAAAGGCATGGAACGTCTGAGGTTGCATAATTGTGGCACAAAATAAACCACCTCCCTAGCTGTCGCATTTTAGCCAGCAAGCATAAGCACAACGTTGGCCATAAATTTTGTACTATAAATATTTTCACATAAAAATATTTCATCAAAAAATTATTCATGTTTCGTATATCTAATATTTTATAACTAAAGAATACTTTTGCGAACCATACAAAACAAAAAAATTCTCTGTCAAATTTTTATTTTTTTCATTTCATTAATATTAAATCTTCTTTCAAAAGTATAAAAATCAATATTTTTAATAAGTGGAAAGAGAACGAGGAAAAAAAAGAGAGAGATAGAATGAAAACTTTTATGATGACTATAAACATTTTTTATTTTGTTAAACAACAGAACAAAATTTTATGTTTTACAATATTAAGACTTAATTTTTTAATCTCTAGGCTTAAAAATTAAAGCTTTAGTGTCAATAATATTCTTAGCTTAATTAATTCTAAATTAATAGCTCAAATTATTTTATTATCAATTCATTTTTCTTTTTACATAAAGAAAAGAAAAATTAAGGAAGAAATTTACAATCTCTTGATATATTTTGCTTCTACTCAATTTCTTGTTTACGATTTTGCAAAACTGGATAAAACTTTTCATTTTCTTTTTCTTTTTATAAAAAAAATCAACTATTTACTAAATCAGCTTGCAATAAGCGATATATATATATATATATATATATATATATATATATATATATATATATATATATATGTGTGTGTGTGTGTGTGTGTATATATATATATATATATATATATATAATCATTAACGCTAAGCACTTCTAATAAAAACTTATTTTCTCTGCCTAAAAATATTAAATAAAAATTTAAAATATATAAAACCACAATTTAAAAGTTTTTTAATTTACATTAATATATATATATATATATATATATATATATATATATATATATATATATATATTTATATTTATATTTATAGATTTTATTCTGCATATTTTAAAATTAAAATTTTATTTTTGAAAGTCAAAGAAAAATTAGTAAATACTTTGAGATTCAGTAACTTTAACTTCAATTTTCAAATTCATAGTGAATTGAAAATGATACCAAAATAACTTTTTTATGAATATTACAAATTATATCTAAAAATTTGACTTCACTTACAAAATGATCTGTAAAATCATATATACATTTCTCAGAAAATATTATTGATGCCGTTAAAGTTTATATTTTTAACGACTGTTAGGTTGAATTGAAGTTTTTTTTTTTTTTTTTATATTTTTTTTTTTTTACGAAAGTATACTAAAAGAGAAATCTTGTAACAGACATAAAACCTTTTAATTTTTGCATCAATATAAATGTATATACGAAAATAAAAAAAGGGGGGAGAAAGAAAAAACGCTGTTGCTTATACTGTATATATATTTTTTTTTCTTCTTTTATTACCAAAATGACGCAACGTATATGATAAAATTTTTATTCGTTTATGGTTTCAAGGGGAATAAAATCGAAGACCCTATGACATGCAACTTCCTTACTTGTTTTATGCTTAGAAAAAACTAGGTTACCGACCATTTTCACGTCGTTTCAAAATGTAAACACAATAAACATTGCAAAAAAAAAAAAAAAAAAAAAAAAAAAAAAGTCTATAAAAAGAAGAAAATAAATATTTACAAATTTGTCGTGATGAAATTACATCATTATTTTGCTTTTCTCTTTGAGTAAAAGTAATAAAAAAAATTTTACACTACTTTCATCACAATATTAAATATAATAATGTAAAAAGTAAATAATTGAGAGAATAAAAAAAAAGAAAAAAAAAGTTTTTATTCTCTCAAAGCTTGGTCTTTTTTTTTAACAATGTAACTTGCAATTTTCTTTATCGTATAATGCAAAAAGAAAAAAAAAAGTTTTATTTCTATGTCAAATACACATAGGCACATATTAATACTGTATATATAAATTCTTATACATATATAAATCAAACTAGTCTAGAAAGTTACGGAAACACTAAAAGAATATAATTTGAAAATTATTTTAACCATTTTTTTTCTTTAATCGAAAAGGAAACAATCATGAGGTAAAACCTTAGCTCATAATATGATTAAAGTAAATCGGGTCAAAGCTCAAGAATTTTTCACATGAACTACTTGTGAAGTTTTGCTTTAGTTTTTTTTTTCCTTACAAGTGAAAGCACGTGATGGGTCAGGTAAACTCAAGTTTTAAATTGGTCAATCAGACTTGAAACTAAACGTAAGACTTGTTATAGTACTTTGTATGTTTCAAACTCTAACTAACAAATCACTAATCAAAGTCAAAACAAACTGATTTTTAGTTGTTGTTGATTTTTTAGTTTTAACATTTCTATACATAAAAAATTATATATATATATATATATATATATATATATATATATATATATATATATATATATATATATATATATATATATATATAAAAATTTTATGTATAGAAATGTTAAGAGTATAAAAGATATTTTTATGTAAATTATTTTGAAATTTAAAAACATGTTATTTAAAAGTATATGTGGAAAGTATTATATAACTTAAATATACTGCAATGGACGTATATTGTCTTTTTTTTTTACTCGTATTTTATATTTATGATTGTATTTTCTAATAAAAACAAACACAGTATTGGACTTTCCAAAAATAACTCAATACTTTGTTAGCTTAAAAGCTTGTTTCCACCATTTATTATTAAGCATTATATGTGAAGGGGAAAAGTAAAAATAATGCTACTTTTTGTAGAGAAAAATTCTTTAATATTTTTTTGTTGTTGCAAAAAAATAAAACTGAAATATGAAAACCTATATATTAAAAAAAAAAAAAAAAAAACTTCTGCGACTATTTTTTTCTAAAACTTTGAATCATTAATATACTTTTTGATAATGTATGCGACTTCAATTATAAATTTATTTTAACTATAAGAAATTTTTAATATGTACAGTTCTTTTAAGATATTATAATACCTGTTAAATCATATTTAACTGTAATTTATTTATAGTTGAACACAAATTTTATTTCTGAAAGGTGAGGATGGTTATTTTACTTGACAAAATATGTATTTTCCAAGTCATATATAGAGATAAGCTTCTTATAAAGTTGTGAGGTGAAAAAAAAAAGTATGCTAAATGCATAAAGGGGAGAAAGATGTAAAAAAAAAAAAAAAAAAAAAAAATGTTAGAACTATAACATTTTTTTTTTCTTTCTTTTTACTTTATTGTAGAATTTGTAGAAACCTTTGTCTCTATAAAGTTTCCTGTTAAACTGTTAGAGTCAGAAAAGAAAAATATATATATATATATATATTAAAGCTCACAGTCAACTCCTTATGTTCGCTGATATAGTTTCTTACTTCCGGAAAACACCAACTTTTTTCTTTAGCTCAAAAAAATAAAATTCAGACTTGTTGTGGATATGAATTTTTTTTATTGTCAACTTTATATTTTTCTCCCTTCTTTTGTTAGCAGCTATGTTTGATGGTTTTAGTCAATTTCAAACTATTTTGTTTTTGCCACAAGGATTTTTTTGAGGAATAAAATAAAAAAAATCTCACTTTAGAAATAGACATATAAGGGTGTATAGTACACACTAAAATACTAGGCGTAGATATAAAATTAAAGCTTTAGGAGTAGTATAAAAAACTATAGTGAAATAAAGATAAGGATGGATGAGGGGTTGGAAAAAAATAATACTAGAAAATGAAACCTTTGAAAAAAAAAAAAAAAAAAAAAAAAAAGAATATGGAATTGAAAAAGTGCAGAACAATGCTAAAGAATAAAAAAACATTAAATTGAATTTTTACGATCGAACGTGCTGAGTATTTGAGTCAAACGTATAGCTTTGAAGAAACACCATTTTTTATCAATATATTTTATACTGAACAAATATACATCGAAAAAAAAAAAAAAAAAAAAAAAAGGAAAGAAAGAAAGAACGGAAAAAGAAGCTCTTTTTTTATTATTATTTTTTTAGAGTGATAAATTTGGTACTTTATGGAAATGGTATAGTGAAAATCATTTCATGTAGATGGACGTTGAGTATCTATATGATTCAACCACTTAAAATACTTTACTATAAAGTGTTTTAAAAAATTCATGATTTTTGTTATCATGGAAAGCAATGAAATATTAGAATATTATATATATATATTTTTTTTTATAATGTTGTAACCATAAAAATATATTTTTATTGGCTGTACTTATTTTTAAACTTTAATTTATTTTTGTAACTCTCAACACGATATAAAAACATAAATTGGTGCTATATTGAAATAATTTTCAATTCTACCTCTTTTTTTTATTATTATTTTGTACATTAAATTAAAAATAAAAAAACATAAAATTTATCATGTCCTAACTGTGTTATTTTTTTGTTGCAGAATCTTCATCGTATTTTTTTTTCTATCTACAAAAATTATCTGCATTCTATAAGGTAAGATAATTTTTATTTTAAATATTATTGTTATATAGTCTTCTTTGAGTATATGATAAACAATGGAATATTAGCTTTCAATTTGGTGGTGCGAAGCTCATAAAAAGAAAAAAAGGAAGCAGGAAATGTCTTATTGAAAAATAAGAATATTCTAAGTGGTAAAAAATGAAATCGAAAGAAAGAGGAGTAGGGTGAAATAAAGAAAAAAAGATAGAGAGAATACCTAAGTATAACGCGTGATGTGACAGATAGAAACAAAAGGAGAGATTGCGATAAAGAAAATAGGGTTAAGGGCAAAGAGAATGATATGGTATGGGGAGAGGGAGAGAGAGAGAGAGTTCAGAGACAGAGCCTGAAGTTCGCGAGATTTACAAAAGCATGAAGCAACAACAAAAATAGAAAGAAAAAAAACTTTTATTTTTTTCCCCGTCAACCTTGTTGTGTGATCAATCTGCAATTCTGCAGGGCTTGACAAAGTCAGAGTAGGCCACAGTACTCTGGAAAATACTGCTATGGGGGCATACTGGAACACAACAACTTAAAAGTGGCTCTTAAGGCTCCTCCTCCTTCTCTATCTTCTTGTGTGTGTGTGTGTGTATATATATATATATATATATATATATATATATATATATATATATATGAAGACTAAAAAAAGTATAAGAAAGGAAGGTGAAGACAGACATTTAGCGAGAAGAAAACGGCTTGCTGCTCTTGCCTTGACTTGCCTATCACTACTATAATCTCCTCAATTCCTTTTTATGCTACTGACCCTTCTCATATACACATCATGCTATATAGAGAGTGAGAGAGAAGAAAGAGAAGGAGGGATGGGCGATTGAAAGCAGGCAAAGGTTACATAGTAAGCTTCTCTTAGCTTGCTTCTACGCATGCAAATTCACCCCCCAGGTTATTCTGAACATCCGATTAAGCCTCTTTTCTCTGGTGCGTGGTTGCCTATCCCTGCCTGCCTTGCTTTGCTTTGCTCAATCAACCCCTTTGACGAAGGCAGAAAAAGGAGTAAAGTAAGCTACCACCCCTTTTTTTACATACCTTATATATGCATGTTTAGTTAGGGATTTTTAATAAATGGATTTTTATAGAATTTTAAAATACTTCTTTCATTGATTATCATAATGTATTTTGTAATCCTTTTAAATGATTCTTTTTTTATATATAATGGAATAAGGAAAGAAAAATTTACTTAAAATTAAAATTTGATTTTTATAAAAATTTATTTCAATATTTTAATTAAAAAAATTCAAGTTTTTGCTGTATATTAATTTAGATATAAAATTAATTAAAACTTCTTAATATTAAATGGTCTACAAGAACATAATTATATTGATCTGTAGATAACATTTTATTAATTATACTTTGCACGACTTTCTTCATTTTTTTTTAACTTTAATAAAAAAAAAGTAAGATAAAAATGATTTCATTGCGTTCATGAAGTTAAATGAAAAATTTAAGAAGAGTATTAAAACTTTACATCCATTGTTCTTATTTCAAAAGAAAAAATAACATAGAAAACCACAATATATATATATATATATATATATATATATATATATATATATATATATATAATATATAATTATTTATTTTTGTTAATCTATATAACAATTAAAAAAATTTAAGTTAAAAAAGAGAGTGAGAGTAAAAAAAAACTAGTTTTAAAAAAAGTTAATATTTCCTCTTGAGTAAATTAATTTATTTAGACGGAACAATTAAAGAAAATTTTATTTTTAAATGCAATTAGATTAAAACGCGTTCTACATAAAACGAGAATTAATACAAAGTGAAGTAGAAATGCGCATTTGAAATTTAGCGTATCGCGTGACTGTTGGGATGAGCCACCCACTAAGCATTTATTTTCTTCTCTCTCTCTCTTTCTCTCTCTCTCTCTCTCTCTCTCTCTCTCTCTCTCTCTCTCTCTCTCTCTCTCTCTCTCTCTCTCTCTCTCTCTCTCTCTCTTTCTCCCTCTCTCCTGCTTTCACTAACTCTAAAACTCGCGGGGTGATTTCCCGACCGCAAGATAAGCAAGCTCATGAAAAGAGACAGCAAAGCAAACGCGAGCGGACCTCAAGAGTTTTTTACTGTTGAAAAAAAAAAAAAAAAAAAAACTCAGCTTAACTCAAGCGCAGTATAACTTTTGCAACAGTGACACACTCATTTTAAAGTATATACTTTGCGTGTTCTATTATACTTATGTGCGTGGCTCACCAAGCTTTATCTTATTTTTTGTTATTTTTTTTTTTAATAAATTTTGTGTTAAAAGTTTGTTTTTTATATTATCAAAAGACAAATTGAAAATGATAAAAAATATAATTCCTCGTATTTATTATAATTTAAATTTTATTATTTTCCTTATATTATTAGAAATGAATTATTGCATTTTACTAACAGCTTATATTTACTATGTAATATATTATAAAATAAGGGCTACTTTCTTTATTTCAAAAGAATAATTCTGCAAACAATCATAATATATGAAAATTGTAATTTAAATTTTAATTTATAATGCCATTGTTTTGTTTATTTCCTTTTCAAAAATATAATTCATTTTGACATTTTACTCAATAGAAATATAAGATAAATAGCTTTAGATGACCTTTAGTGGTATATTGGTCAGAGATAGAGGAAGAAGCAGGAAAAAAAGTAACAAATTTCTCTGATGAATCGTCATTGGATTGAAGCTGTAAGTCGGTCAACACGAACTAGAACTAAGTATCCTGTATTTTAGTAATCAATCTTATAGAGAAAATGTTAGAAACTCGTTTCCTACTTGTGCTTGATTTTTTTTTTTTTTACAATAGCAGTCATTTTAGATAAATTTAACCTCTTGATATATAAAGAAAAATATCAGAGAAAAAAAAAATCAAAATTCACTCTACTACTAACCTCGAAATACGATGAGAGGTAAACTGTTACATTTTTTCCCTCGAATCTGTATTCTCTATTTATTTATTTTTTTCCTTCAAATTTAATAAGAATTTTTATTGTTGAAATCCAAATAACATACATACATAGCAAAACACAATTTTTGTAGACTCGACCCATTGCAAAATATACAGTAACAAAAAAAAGAAAAAAAAAACTTTAACAAAATGTACTGCATTGAATGATGTAGCTGAACGATGGAAATTTTTGCTGCTTGTAACGTTATACAAATATAAAGTTTTCCGTAATTATTCTTACTTTTTCATCATTAATGTGAATAAAATGAATACAATATCATGTTTTGTTATTATACTGAAACAGCATACAAAAATTAACAACGTAAACACATATAGTAAATAATATGATATAAATATGAATTATAATTAACTAAAAAGGAGATCTTGTTAAAAATAAAACTTAACTAAAGCAATAAGTTAAAATGAGAAGTTGCCTTAATTTGATATACCAGCAAAATAAAATGAAACTTTTATATTTTCTATCTCTCACTCTGGTTGAAACATACTGTATCGTTATACCAGTAGTCCCTTGATTACTGGATCCAATGAAGTGAGCACGACGAGTTAAAACGTGCGTGACCCTCTCACACTGGTCACGAGTAAGGGCATGTCTCAAAAGAGAAGAGAACAGCAAAACTCGATCGATCAACACACACCACTCATCTCAAGCCTCTACCCTCCTGTGTGGCCACTTTAGCTTTTGTGCTCTCTCTCTCTCTCTCTCTCTCTCTCTCTCTCTCTCTCTCTCTCTCTCTCTCTCTCTCTCTCTCTCTCTCTCTCTCTCTCTCATTCTATCTCACCAAAAGCTAAAAGAGTTTGTTACTTTTTCTTCTACTGCAAGGGGACACTTCTTAAAAACTTTTTCATCAATACACCAGTATCCGCAAAAAGTCATAGAAATTTAACATTTTTAAATCACATTGATGATATTGTAGAAAGAACTTTTTTTCCCTCAATCTAAAAAATCTAAAGTATAATTTTGTAAAACAATGTAGTAGATCAAATATTAAATTTTTGCAAAAGTTTAACAAAAGATTAAATATTAAAAAAGAAAAAAAAAAAAAAAGAACATTATTTTTCAAATTTTTTTTTTTTTTTTTTTTTTTTTGCATGTCTTTGAAAGTAGTTTGGTAACATTTAGTGGTTTTTAAACAATCAAAAAAGTTTTCAATGGACATTGGAAAAGAAAAATTGAGATTAAAATCACGTTCCAAGTGAGAGAGAGAGGGAGAGAGAGAGAGAGAGAGAGAGAGAGAGAGAGAGAGAGAGTTGGAGTTTTAACAAATGATGAGGGATAGAATCCATTTTTGAAGATTTCTTTTAATGAGTTTGAAACTTTTTCTCTCTTTATATATATATACATATATAATTTTATTTTTTTGTTAAAAAGCAATAGAAAAAAATTTTAAATCTAAAATTCTTATATTTAGTATCACCAAACGTATATCAATTCACTAATAATACATACAAAACAATCAATTTAATAATTGCTTACACTTGTATACTAATAACACTAAAATACAATACCAAATAATAATTGTATTTTAATGACACTTATATCTATCAATAAATTTCAATTTGAAATACTATTAAGTCTTTATACTACATTAAACAATGATATACTATTTTAATATATGATTTTCTCATTTCATTTTGTAAGAGTATAAAAACGTATAGATATATATTATGATTGTATAATTCTTATGGATAAATGAAAATTTGTTAATGGATAAAATATTGATTTTTGCTACAAAAAAAAAGTAATAAATTATTGATATAAAGAAGCACTTATTTTTTTATATCGTTTGGATACAAAAATGTTAAAGTAATTACTATTCACCTGCCAACAAAAATGTTGTGTATGATAAAAAAAAAATTTGCTTGTGTTGCTACTAAGACTTAACTGTCATATGAAATTGACTAAAATATAATTTATGAATCAATATTGTGTGTATGTGTATGTTATGTTGTTATATTATATACCATTGAGTGTGAAAAATTACTAGACACAATATTCATCATAGTTGACAGGTAAATACTGACCAAAATCGCTCGCTTATACTAAATATTTCATATGTGTGTATGCGTAAACAAATTTGTATCTGCAGTTATGTGAAAGAGGGATGAGAGAGAAAGAGAGAGAGAGAGAGAGAGAGAGAGAGAGAGAGAGAGAGAGAGAGAGAGAGAGAGAGAGAGAGAGAATGGGTAGCTTTAATGATGATGCCTACAATTTTAAGACAAATTGTTTTTATGCCACAACGCACCAAAACACTTCGTTTCATGGAATAGAAAAAACAAACATTTGAAGTCGTAAAAAAAATGTTTGTACGTATATGTTAGGTAACATCATATTACGCTTTATAAATTTAATAATTTTCCTTCTCTCACTCGCTTTACATTACAATTTTCAAACGCGTCATATAAACAAAATAAATAAATACATATATATATTTACATATTTTGTATTCGTATATTATATACCATAAAAGCAAAACCCTTTAAAGTACGTATATATACATACATACATACATACATATATATATATATATATATATATATATATATATATATATATATATATATATATATATATATATATATATATATATATAATATATATATATAATATCAATAAAAATTTATTCATAAATATAATGTATAAACAGAAAATTAAAATAATTAGTGAAAAAAAGTAAAATATATATATATGTCTTATATAAACGTTTCAGGTTTTTGTGTTGTTCAAATATTTTATTCAAATTAGTAAATTATAGTAGGATTAGAGAAAGTATGGTTTTATTTAATAAATTATATAACAAAAAAAAATCATTAATGCTATAACTCATGTTTACATTGCTTAAATACATGTTTTCAAACAGACTTTTCTTCTCTTCTACTTTTTACCGTAAGTAAACAATGCTTTTATAATTAAACAACCAAGATAAAGTTGCATGCTCAAAGAACATTTATATAAATTTAAAAGGTTATGTAAACAACAACAAAAAATATATATATATAACAAGAGCTTATATAACTACAAGTAAAATATA
The DNA here is from genome assembly GCA_949318235.1 of Ecdyonurus torrentis. Classification (NCBI taxonomy): domain Eukaryota; kingdom Metazoa; phylum Arthropoda; class Insecta; order Ephemeroptera; family Heptageniidae; genus Ecdyonurus; species Ecdyonurus torrentis. The sequence continues at coordinate 12,729,597 of OX439130.1, forward strand.
GTTTATTTCATGTAATGTGAATATTGTTGTTTTTTTATTCGATTTTAGAATCATTTTACACATTTTTATTTGATTTTACATGATAATATATTATTGTCTTTTATTTCATACAAAAATTAAATTATTTTAGTTTCACCTATAATTTTTTATTATTATTATTCCATTTACATACATTATCCAGCCAAGGCATAGCCTTATCGGATGGTTTAATTATATAACCATTATAATTTCTTTTACACAAAACAAAATTCAAAACAATATAATTCTTTATTATTTTTTTTATTCACAATTTATACTTTTTTTGTATTTAAAAAAAATATAAATTTTTAAGATAACTTTATTTAGTTTTTCATTTACTAATTTTTTATATTGAAATTATATAAAAGTTTTTTAATTCTTTTTTTACAGTATTTTTTTCACTTAAATTTTTTAGTTTTAAAAGAATTTCATTCCAGAGTTTTGGTAATAATGTTCTATTGGTAGTTCTTTTTATTTAAACAAAAGTATTATATTTGTACATTATTAAATAAAAAGTTGAAGTTCAAAATATAAATTTATTTATTTATTTTTCTATGTTCAAAGAAAGTAATAATATTGATATAAAAATATATTATTCTCATGTAAAAAAAAAAAAAAGTGAATATTTTCTTTGAAATAAACAAGACATGACAAAATAAATTAAATTTAAATCAGACAGAAAAAGAGAGTGTATTTTGTTGTTGATTTGATGAAGATTGAAAAGATGTGTTGCTTAGCAACAAGAGAGATATGTACATTTTATGTTAACTTTTCCCCACATCACAGAGAAGTGTTAAAAAAATCACAAAGTAAACCACTGTTTGTATATTTGATCACAAGAAACAAGAATAGACAAAAATCACATTGATTTTTTTTATATAAGACATCTCATATAAAAATTGTAATGTTTTCTCGTTCTATAATTTTATCTCTCTTTTTCTACTCTCTCTCTCTCTCTCTCTCTCTCTCACACACACACACACACACACACACACACACACACACACACACACACACACACACACACACACACACACACACACACACACACACACACACACACACACACACACACACACACACACACACACACACACACACACACACACACACACACACACACACACACACACACACACACACACACACACACACACACACACACACACACACACACACACACACACACACACACACACACACACACACACACACACACACACACACATATATATATATATATATATATATATATATATATATATATATATATATATATATATATATATATATATATATATATATATAAAGGAAAACCGCAATGCGTCCTAGTAAATAAAAACTCTTTTATCATAATAACATAATCCATTTATCATAGAAAGAGAGAGAGAATACTGATTGTTCGTTTACTCATTTTATATTATGAAATCGTAATTATTTTATTTTAACTATATAGTTAATTTACTATATATATGAAATATTTGGTATTGGTTTTAATAGCCTTGAACTTTTTATTATTGATTTGAATATTCAATTAAATATTCAAATAATAATGAATTCAATATTATCATTATAAAAATTATTTCAATTCAATTTAATTTTTTTTCTATAACATCATGCCGCAATAACTTTTGTTGGAATTTCATAGTTTTATTTTTTATTTCAATCGATTGATTGCTTCTAGACCAGTATTCTCTATTCTCTCTCTCTCTCTCTCTCTCTCTCTCTCTGTCTCTCTCTCAGCATTGTAAATCTAACTATCCAAAGTTCTGATTTGAATAATGAAAGCTGTATCAAGAATTCATACGATTTATTGTTACTTTAAAAAAAAAATTATATATATATATATATATATATATATATAATATATATATATATATATATATATATATATATATATATATATATATATATATATATATATATATATATATATATATATATGTATATTATATAAATTTAAATATTTGATGAAGTCTGGTATTTTCAAAAACGTATAGTACAGTACATTTTTGCATACAATTAACACATCTAATATATTTATACATATTTGCACTTTAAAAATTCTTCTATTTTACTATATACCATAAATTTTAATATTTAATAATATATTTCAATATACTGTATTGCACCATTTGTATGATGCATTAACATGAATTTTACTGTACAGAAGCTATAAAAATTATGTAATTTTATTGCAGTTATTGAATATTTATATTTTAATTGAATTTTACAACTATAAATATTTTATACGTTTCTAGTTACTGCATTTAATAAAAAAATATATATTGCAGTATATTAAAATTATGTAAGAAAAGTGAATTTTATTTCTAAAAAATGCATATTAATAAAAAAATAAAGGAAAGAATTCTTTTGTATAATATTATAAAGTCAATACGTTTAATCTTTAAAATAAAAACTCTCTATATCTCTCTTTGTATTTTCTCTTTTTCTTTGACTTGAAAGAATAGTGGATGTATAGTATATAAAAAAAAAAGTGGACTTATCATAAAAAGAGAATTTAATATAGCTCATATGGAAGTGATTTTCATTTAATTTGAATGTCAGTCAAACCAAGTGAAAAACGAAATACAATATAGCAGATTTTTTCACTGCTTTTTTTTTTTTTTTTTTTTTTTTATTCTACTATTTTTTTCTTCTTCTTTTTTTTTATCTCTCTTGAAGCTTTTTTTTTTTTTTTTTTATCTTATACGAGAAAAAAAAATCTTAACAAGATTTCTATGTTACCATAAGGTATACATAATAAAATAATAACTCTTACCTTTTTTTTTTTTTTTTTTTTTTTTGGTAAGAAAACTTTTTATATCTATAACAAAACAAAAAGTTTAATATTATATTTTTTATTTATTAATAATTAAAACATGTAACAAGAATTGTATGTTACTGTTTTATTACACTTTTCATATGGAACCATTAGTTTAAAACTGGGAGGAAAAAAAAAACATATTTAATTTTTTTAAGGGAAAGTTTTGTTTTATGTATAAAATAAAATCGAAACAGGTATGGTTATAACAGTTACAACGTCACTATTATGGTGTACGCTATACATAACAGGGTACCAAAAAACCAGTATGTGTGTATATATATATATATATACAGTATGAACATTTTGTGTGTTAGAAACTCTCTAAATTAAAATACGCCCTTACATTTCTCTCTCATGTTACCTCCTTTCCTTTGTGATTTATATTTTATGACTTTGCTTTCATATTTCATACACAAGGGAGGTAAACAAGAAGAAATTAGCTTATATTTCATAAAAGTTTATCACAATAAAAATGAATATTTTTCTCATATATTTTTTATTATTTTCATCTTCAATTGTTAGAATTTTTTTTTAATGTTAGAATTGTATTATTATTATTTTATTTTTTTGGTAAGAATTTTGTTACAATGAAGAATATTTTCATTATTATTATTTTTTTATTATAAAGACAGACAGAAGAGCAAATGAAGAATTTAAAGATAAATTTTCAATGTTTGGTCGAGTAAAGGGAAGGCGTGGACGTGAAGGGTTATAAATTTCACATTACGTGTCGCCTTGAAAGATATTGATGGACCTTTAGGATGTCAACCTAGTAGCCTTCTTTTTCTTATTATTTGTCCTTTTTTTTTTTTCTTCTTCTTCTTCTTCTTTTCTCTCCTAGGGGCTCACCGACCTGCATAATTCAAATCGTCTTGCAAATTTAAATGCAGGATAGAAATTCCATTTAAACCTTTACCATAGAGAATAAGAAAATGTCATACTATTTCGTCACATATAATCATATTATCTGTAGAGGGGAAAAAAAGCAACTTTATAGAATTAGATACATCTCTTTTTTTTTTCTTTTTTTTTTTTATTGATCTACCAAATGATTTATTTATTAACTTTCTGTAACTTGGATATATTGCCGTAAGGAATTAATTAGGAATAAAAATGGAAAATAAACGAGCATATTATATATATATCAAGTGCTACGCGGCATTTCGGTACTTGTGCAATCTCCGTGGGTGCAAATTTGGCACATGTGCAATCTGCACCATGCCTACTAATGGCACATCTGTACAGGCTAAGCGTATAAAGATTTTTTTAAAAATATCCTTAAAAAAAAATTTATATAAAAAAATCTTAAAAATATAATATATTATATATATATATATTATATATATATATATATATATATATATATATATATATATATATATATATATATATACACGTGTGTGTACATACATAAATATAAATACTGTAGTGTATATACTGTATGTGTGCTAATTAGCCATGCTTAAATAAATGTTAATTATTTTTATGTGAAGCAAAAGTCACTAACCTTTCAACATAATTATAGTTAAATAAAGCTTAAAAAAAATGACGAGACAAATATATATAAGCCTCTCTAATTAGTATGTTTCTTTCCATTCCTTCTTCTTTCCCATTTTTCAACATAGAAATATTGTACACTATATATACAGTATAATATATATCTTGTAACCTTTAATTATTTTTGAAGAGAAACTAATGAGATATTCTATACTAAAACAAAGAATATTTAACATACATCATGTGTCATATTTCAATAAATTTTAATATAATTAGTTTAAAATTTTGATTTATACTTACAAATATAGCGTATATGTATAAGTTTTAAGTTATAAAGGTAACAAAATAAGTTAAAATCAGAAATAATTATAATGAAAGGAGAATTTCTAATTTTGAATACTGAAATTCTCAACATATAAGCTTATATATTTACAGTTGTATTATACTCTAATGGAATTCGGGTTTCTCTCTTGAATTTCTCTCTCTCTCTCTCTCTCTCTCTCTCTCTCTCTCTCTCTCTCTCTCTCTCTCTCTCTCTCTCTCTCTCTCTCTCTCTCTCTCTCTCTCTCTCTCTCTCTCTCTCTCTCTCTCTCTCTCTCTCTCTCTCTCTCTTTCTCTCTCTCTATAGGTAAACACAGTAGCAAATACTATTACTACATATAACGTATTATACTAATACCATGCATAAACTAATCTTCACTAAAAACCATTTATAAATTAAAGTGATATTAATATACCTAAACTTTACAGTATATGTGTTTGAAACTGACAAAATGTCATCATTACTTAAAGGAAATGTCAATAAATTTTATACAGTAATTCAATTATACTATACTCTATATGAAAATTATTTATATCTATGGTTATAATTTTTCTTTAATAATCATACATCAATGTCATAAAAAAAATTGTGAATTTTTTATAATATTTTAATTGAAATATTACATTTTCCGTATTATATATATATATATATATATATATATATATATATATATATATATATATATATATATATGTATGTATGTATGTATGTGTTGTGTGTGTGTGTGTGTGTGTGTGTGTGTGTGTGTGTGTGTGTGTGTGTGTGTGTGTGTGTGTGTGTGTGTGTGTGTGTGTGTGTGTGTGTGTGTGTGTTATTTAAAACACTTTAAAGATTTTTATTTCAAGATTCTTTTACATAACTTTTTTTATTTATGTTATATTTTTAATTTTTTTTTTTTAACTCGTGAGTATATTATATAATGGTTACATATTTTATAATATAAAAATGCATGTATTAAAAGTTATGAAACTTAAAAAAGTAGGTTACAACGCTTCAAGGATTAAAAACAGACTACGAACATTTACGTGCATTAAAAATATACTTTACAACACTATCTATATTTACAGTTATTTTTTTCTTCACTAAGATTGTTCAACTTTGTCTCTTATATAAACATTTTAAACTATCTCTCTTGCAAATTGTTACGGTATATAAAATCCCCATTTTAGATTTATTATTAATATTTATTTTTTTTTTTTTACTCCATAATGTCAATTGTTTTATGATTATTATTCTTTCCTCAGTAAAAACTCATAAATTGTATGCTAATGTTAATAGTGCACTTTAGCTGCAGTCATTATTGTTGATGCAGATATAAAAAAAAGCTGCAGTTAGCAAGCAAGCAGAATAATAACCTTTAATGGTTTTTTTTCTTACTTGTAAAATACACTTTGGTTAAGAGTTTCCAATCAAATATTCAGAGGTTGAAGTTTTTTATTATATGAAATGAAATTGTGTTATGTAATGATTCATTTATTTTATAAATAATAGTGTTTGATCTAAATAATCTAGAACGCTTAACTAGGAATTTTATATTTAAGTCATATATCTCATATGGTTACTAATTGAGGTATTATGTATATAAAAAAGGCTCTTATTGACTATTAAGTATAAAACAAACAGTAATAAAATGACTGGGATTGTGGGCTTTATTCAATAATAAGCCCTTGGAAATCAGGTTAGATTTTTTTTTTTTTTAGTATTCAGTGTTTTAATTACTATGGTTTAATTACCGAGCTCGTATGGCTGAGTGGTGAAGACAGCTGACTCTGTGTGCCTTACCGAGCTCATGTTCGAGCCATTGCTGGGTGCGTACGTAAAGTGTGAGAGTACAACACGTTGAACGATACGTTTTGAACGCGTTCTAGATGACGCATAGCATTCGGGAGATGCATGATTGATGTGATTGTAATGTCCAGACTGCTTGGAGTTTCTAAGGCTTCTCTAGGCTGTCATGGTGAATTCCAGGCTGTGTATTTAAGCCGTTGTTAGACCAAAATTGCAGTTTCTATTTTACTCGTGGATAAGACAATATCTTGACGGGACTATGATAAACGGTTTAGCAGGAGAACACAATACTGAAAAAGTATTTATATATAATGAAATAATTATTTAATCTTAAATTCTAGTTTGTTTGTTTGTTTGTTTGTTTTTTGTTTTTATATAAAGTTATAATGAAATTTTTTACTCACGGAATATAATGAAAAAACGTAACGGGTTTATGAAAATTGCAAATTAAATAATCAGACTATTCGTATATATAGTAACTATTGGCACAAAAATAAATCATTAACTGCGAGTTTAATTAGTTAATTAGTCAGTAAATAACAAAATAGGTTCATTATAATTTTTTAGTTCAAATTATTACAGATTTGTCATAAATAGAAAATATATTTTGTTAAAGTAAAGCTATTTTTTTAGCAGACATTAAAATACATTAACTTTAAAATTTTAGTATAAAAACAACCACCAGACTAATATAGCTAAAATATATGTGTTTTCCAAACTTAAAGTTCTTTAATGGCTAAGAAGCAAACTATTTAATCAATACATAAAAAATAGATCAAAATGGAAAAAAATAATCAGGGGTAAAAAAAAAGTTTTTTTTTTTTTTTTGTTAGTAGCTGATAAACTAATTTAGAATTTAATTTAGGAGAAAGTTTTCAGTTAAAAAAAAAGCTAATTTAAAATACGTTATTGTTAACTCTAGAAACATTTTCATTCAATCTTTCTTCCTCTCATTTTTAGACTTACATCTGCCTAAAGCAAGAAACCTTTGTTAAATAAATAAAATTCCATTATAATTAATTATTATTTATTTTAGACTTTAAAATTTTTTTGACACAAATTACGTTTAAAATGTTTTTACTATAATAGTTTTATTAACAAATACAATAAAAGCATAATATTTAATTAATTAATAATTGAATACTTAATAATATAATTGTTATCATAATAATAATTTGTATAGTAGTTATATAGAAATTAAATTATATAATATAAACATAACTTAAATACAATTATAATTCTAAAACAATAGTGCATCATTATATTATTATTATATTATTTTTTTGTTTTGTTAATATATATCATTAGGCTTGTGTGGTTTATGCATTCATTGTTTGTTTTGAGGCTTTTCTGCAATGTTTGCATTCTGTTGTGGTGGGTACAGCATAGAAAGAACTTTTAGTAGAGAAGGGTAGAATAATAATAATCATACATGCAATGCATTTTGTAAAGTGATATGCATACACATTATAATATAAAGAGAGAGAGAGAGAGAGAGAGAGGGGGGGAGGGGGGGGAGGGAGTTAGAGAGTGAGATAGAAGATGGTGTGTGGCCCGCATAGGAGCGTGTCTTGCATGAAAACAGCTTTTAGTGGCGGTAGTAAGTTGGCCAAACGATGCGTGAAATTCTGTTGACCCCTCTCTCTCTCTCTCTCTCTCTCTCTCTCTCTCTCTCTCTCTCTCTCTCTCTCTCTCTCTCTCTTGCTATCTACACGGAATCAATGCACGGGTTATTCTCTCTCTCTCTCTCTCTTTCTCTCTCTCTCTTTCTCGTCTCGTGACTTAATAGACCTTACTACTTATACTTCTTGTTAGAGGCTTTTAATTACTAAATTGACTCTTCCTCTATCACACTCTCTAAATCACTAAATGCGTCGCAATATTACCTAAACTTTAATTTAAAATGTATTACTTAATTTATATTCAGTAATAAATCTAAATAGAAATATTAATTTTGAACGTATAATTTTACTACGTTTTATTTTTACTACAACACTTATGTATGTACGTATCTTATGTATGTACGTATGTACAGCTCTGGCCAAAAGTGAAAGAACGGGGCAGTGGCGGCCGCAGCGTTTTCCCATAAAGATAACATAGTGTAGTTGCGGGTTGCCTATACAAATCGTTCTCAAACTTTTGGCCAGAGCTGTGCATCTATATATATATATATATATATATATATATATATATATATATGTGTGTATATATATATATATATATATATATATATATATATATATATATATATATATATATATATATATATATATAATTACTATATATGAAAGTATAAATGAATGACGCCCTTCAAAACTGAAAAAAGCGCTATTCTTATGGAGTTAGTTGATAAATTTTATAACATTTTCTTTCTCGTTATAGCTAGCCTAAAAAAATCACATTATTATATTCATATTTATTGTACTGATATTTTGTATTTCTTTTTATCTAATAAATCACAATAATTTAAAAATATAATATGCCATAAAATAAAGCTTTTACATAGAAAGATAATATCAATGGTAAATTACAAAAAGAAAAAAAAAGTGATACAGAGCAGATAAAAGTATATTATATAACTTCATATTTTGTCATAAAGCAAATAACACTAAAAAAAAAAAAAAAAAAAAAAAAACATAACTATAATATATCTAACAACATGTTGATTACAACAAATATGCAGATGTAACAAATAAATACTGCAATAATAAATTATCTATATAATAACAAATGGAAATAAAAGAATAAAAAAGAATTGCATCATATTTTCTTCTCTTTTTTTTCGTTACTTTTTATTATCATATACCGTATATATATTTTTGTAATATTAAAAATTATTAGAGTATACATTTTTTTTTTTTTTTTGAAATGAAACAAAATAAGAGTATATTTTTGTTATGTTAAGGGTATACCTCTCTGTATATGAAATAAATAGTAATTTGAGTTTATTACTTTTGAAATGATATGAATCAACAAGTGTAACTTATTCAAGTATAATATAAAAAAAAATCATACCGCAATGAACTGACATGAGTGAGTGAGTGAGAGAGAGAGAAAAAAATCAATATGAAGTTTAACACTGATAGGGAGGATATACAGCTGAAGTACGAACCGGAAAGGTGTAATCTTTCATTGTAATTAAAATGTTATTTTTAGGACTTTATATATATTTATAATATAATACATTTTTTTGTGCTATATGATAATTATTTATATGCAAGAGTGTAATTTTTTTAAGTATTCTTGATAATTTTAAATGAATAATTATTTTTAAAGTGAAATTTTGCTTGTAGATTGAAGAAAAGGTTTTAGAACTTAAAGGCGTAGAACACCTTGAACAAAAAAAACTTGTTAAATATCAACGTTGATTTTGTCAGAGTCATTGATTTCTAATTTATTTTCCATTCACAAAATGGCTGGTGCGGTTTTTTGACGTCACAGCTCGCCTTTTTCCGCGCACGTAGACCAGCAAGCTGTGATGTCATAAAACTGCATCTGCCATTCTGTGAATGGAAAATAAATCAGAAATCATTACACCGGCCAAATCAACATTGATATTTAGGTATGTTAGAATATTAGACAAGATTTTTTTTTGAGGTGTTCTACACATTTCATAAATATTGAATTTTTCTACCGTAATAATTCTTAAAGTTTTTTTTTTTCTTCTTCTTCTTCTCCTTCAAAAATTTGCCATTACAAAGGCAACTATTTTTTTAGTACTTTAATCAATGATGATGATGTTTTTATTATTATTCTCTGCGACACAAAGACAAGGCTCTGCTTTAGATCGTTTTTATATTTTTTCGTAGACATGTGTTTTCGATGTCTTATACAAGTTTAATTGATTCCTTTCTCTCTCTCTCTCTCTCTTGCATAATTTTTTATCACTGGATAATCAAGGAACAAAACGCACGCTCGTGAAGAAAACGACATTTCGTTGAAACATAAAAACTGCATAAAATTTTACGTCTTGCTCTTATTACTTAAAACATATGCTTAAAACAAAAAAAAATCTGACGCATTTTCCAAAAAAAAAAAAAAAAAAAAAAAAAAAATCTAAATTTTCTTTAACTGAAATAATTATTTATTTTAAAGTAAGTTTTATGAATAAAAAAATATGTAACAAATTTTTGACTACTTGTACTTATACCGACTCTCATAAATTTAATTCCTACTAGGCATTTTTTTAACGTAAAAAAGATATTAAAAGCAAACTTGAAATCCTATTTTTAGAAACAAATCGCTTTCTTTCCTTGTTGTCTTTTTTTTAATTATTTTTATATAAACTTTATGTTTCTAAATATATAAGTAATTTTTTAAAAAAAAGTGATAAAGCAAATTAATTTGAAGTAATTATAATTTTTCTTTGATCATAATTTTTTTATATAAATGAAAATAATTATATGAGAGCCGATTAATTAAGAGAATTATTGATTTTAGACGAGGAAACATGTTTAATTAATAAAATTTTGTATTTTATTTTATTTCATTTATATATATATATATATATATATATATATATATATATATATATATATATATATATATATATATATATATATATATATATATATATATATATATATAAATATGTTAATTTAAACATGCTATTGAAATCAAATAAATTGCATGCCAATTAAAATAAGTATTCATGTATTCATATAATATGTATTAAAGATATATAATTTAATTAATTTGTTTGTTTTTTAAAAATGTTGTAATGTGTCTTACGCAACTTCTTTTACAGTAAATATTGAAATAAATGTTATCGTGAATAGTTTTTCTGACTATTCTTGTAATATTAAAATTGGATCGACAAGTAAAAAAAAAAAAAAGTTTTTTTTTTCTTTATGCTCTACTTTATAAGCTTTTGTGACACTTTTAAGAATTGTTGGTGTAAAGTTTTTTGAGTCGCAAAACCCGAACAAAGTTAAGTTTTTCATGTGAGTAAAGCACGCGACAGAATATTGAGAGGGTAAGAAGTGTGTGTGTGAGAGAGAGAGAGAGAGAGAGAGAGAGGCAAACACCTGAAAAGTTTTTCCCTATACGAATGAGTGCTCATTTCAAATGTAATCTCATTAGATGAATATCATCTTTCATCCTACTCTCTTCTTAATTATTTCAATTAAGGCTTTTTTTAATTATTACATCATTAGTATATTATACAAATGCAAAATTTCAAAGTTTAAATACATCAAGCAAATAGAAAAGAGCAATTTCTTAACAATTTTTTTTAACATCAATTTTATTGACATAAAAAATTATGTTAAAAAGTAATACCGTTTCTTATAAAAAAAAAGAAGTTTTTGCATGGACAAAAATAAATAATTATCGATGTAACCGTGGCCAAAGGGCTTATGTGCATTTGGCCAGTTTGCAGCAAAGGGCGTATGTGCATTTTTCATAATTTTATAGGAGAGGCAAAAAACTGCTAGTCGGCCAAACGTTACTCCATTGATGTTGCGCAATATAATTCTTTTGAAAATTAAAAAATAATTGTCAAAAAAACATAAAAATTTCAGGGATCATGTAAAATAAAATACTTTTTCAAAAAATTGAATAAAATAATTTATGCCAAAAATGCACATACTCCCTCTGGTCACGGCCATATCGTTCTGCTAGCCTAAATACAGAACAACAGCATGCATAACAGCACAATATGAAATATGCTATATTGTATACTGATTATACTACATATTAAAGATGTTTAGCATAATTATTTATGTTATTCCAAAATAACAATATTTGTGCTCTATAATATAGTAATTATTCAATGTAGCATAAATTACATATTTATTTTTTTCATGTGATACATAGATACTTATTTGTATTACGAGCTGATACAATAAAATAAAAACGACGTTGTTGTAAACAATGCAGCTGTTGTGGTGTTTTGTGAAGCAAAGGCAGCAGGCTAAGCATAAATCAATATTATGTAGTTTTATTACATAATATAGAAACATTTTCTACTCATAGTATACTATTTAAATATTAATATCCCCATTTCAAATTAATATGAAAATTACTAGATACACAAACAATAATTAGATTATATTTTGTAATTTAAAGCTTTAATAAATTGAATTACGTACAAAATTGAACAAAAGAAACATATTTCATTTAAATTTAATGAAAAAAATTTCAGCCTGTAAATATTGAAGTTATGCAACATGTTTGTCAGATGTACCCAACTGGCTGCATACTTTACAGGCTGTTACTAAAATTCCCTGCATATGAACATGTAACTCGGCAATGGTATAACCATATAGAGATGCAACTTTAGCAGGTTACGTGACATTTTGGTTAAGTTTCTGTATGTTATAACAAGGTAACGTGATGTTATAATATTGTCTTGTCATCGCAAAGTAATATTGGAAGTGCTAGCGAGATCTGATGTCAATATTTGAAGAAGAAGAAAACAAAATAATAATAAAGGGGGGAGGGGGTGGGGATGAGACTGCTTCAATTCAAGTCCGCGGTACCCTGAACTATAGAAGTTTATACTTCTACATACATTTCATTGGATTATGATGGACACGTGGTACAAAAACCTTGATTCTCATTGGTCTGTTTTATTTTTCTTCGATAGAAGCCAAGCACGTCTTTTGTATTGCTCGCATGCATGTGTTTTACAGCCAGCTTTCAAAATTTTCATTGATAAAATTGAGTCTCGTGATCATGATCCACCAATCGTGAGATCTATTTTAATTAACTTTAATTGACAGCTGATGTTAGATATGTATGTGTGTCTTATAGCCAGGAGAATATTAGTTTGCATTATCACCCACAGATATTGCCCATTTAAAATGACAATTAGAGAACTTTAACAGAGAAGTGACATCTCCATGTTTTAGGCAAACCTCATACGTGCCTACATCACTTTATTTTAAAGCACCAATAGCAGCCCAATCAGAGCACTTCATAGAGCGAAGGCACCAAAATTGTGCTTACGCGCTCTCTGATTGGTGCCTCATAATGGCCTGTTCTGTGCTGCTATTGGTGCCTTGAAATAAAGTTATATATGCTTACTGTATTGCGTATGCAGATCTCCCTAAAACATGGGGATGTCACTTCTCTGTTCAAGCTCTCTAATGACAGTTGTTGGCTAAATAAACGATTGTTTAAGAACTATCGAACATTCATAAAATCTCGTATATTACGAGATGTTACGATACTCATCATAGACACACAGAATTATTAAAACAGAAGACACTCAATATTCTAAATGAATATAGATATTATTACGTTTTCAATACCTTTAATTAAAGCTCGCTTTTATTACATTACGAACATTCTGAAGATATAACAAATAACTTTGATTGTTAATAAATTCTAAATTGTAATATTTCCTTTATACACGATCTCTGTGCGACAAACTAAAACATACAATATAATTATAACTAAAGTAATTAAAAAATACAAGTAAAGTTATATTAAAATAATAGATCAAAAGTTATATTTTAACTTTTAAAAAAGTTTATAGTACAATGATTATAGATAATGTGAGGTCCCTTAACTGCAATGATGTGAGTTGCATGCGGGTGACCGCAGCTGCATGGCATAACTAGTGGCGCCCCCACTGAGGCTACTTGACCCACTCATAGTGTGGTGCGGTACGCCACTTCTATTATATACATAGCCAACCCACAACCTGTCGTTGTTTTTTTAATGAAATTAACTGACGTAAAAGGTAATTTCGCGTGAGTAGGTTTTAATGTCAAAAAGAGAATGTCCACAATAATGTGAATTAATTTTTTTTTAAAAAGTTTTATTACTTGTTTTTTAATGTCTTAAAATGGTTTTTTAACACGAAAGAAATTAAGATTTTTTTTTCTTTTCATTTTTTTTATCTTTTCTTTTCTTTTCATTCTTTTTTTACAAATAGTATAAAAAAATAACAGCACGCATATTACATATTAAAGTATGTATATGTATGGCACATACGGTAATGTCACATTTAGTTAAAGAGAAAGTGAGGGGAGACTTGGGAATGAAAACAAATGTTACGTTCATTTTAAACTTTTATGACAAGTTGAAGAGATTTAATAACAGCCTGCACTAAATTTAGTTAATTAAATTACTTTAATTAAACATATTATTCGCATTGCAGTAAGAATAAAAGAAAGAGAAAAAAAATAGGGATAAAAAAAAAGCACAGAAATGTTTGAATCATAATTTTTAATTTACAAAATAAAAATCATTTGGGAATTAAAATACATAACATAGATTAATGCTGTTTTTTTGTTATTTTTATGTAAATAATAATCAAAGCAATTTAAATGTAAAACTTTTTTTTTTTTTTTTTTACGTTTTGTATATTTAAGTATGAAAATAATTGACGTCAATTTTGTAATTTGAGTTTTTAAAGATTATAAAATTTATTTTTCTGTGTGATTGACAAAAAAAAAATGCAACCAAAAAATTGATTTGCTGCCAATGTTAAAATATTTTCTTTAGCAGTGTTTTGATGCTAGGGCGAAAATATTTGAAGATTTATATTTGACGCTGCTATGAGGTAGCAAAGTAAGGGTGCTAGCTAGCTAGCTTGCTACAATAGAGAAAAACGTGAGAGAGTTTGAGATTGTGTGTGGGACCTTCGCTCTTTCTTTCTTTTTTTTATATATATATATATATATATATATGTACTTAGGTATTCTGTGCACCACACTCCATCCTAATTTGTGTACCGAACGAGCTTTTTTTTTTTTTTTTTTTTTCTTGCTTTTTTTTATATTCTAAAAACCACATTACGCATTTCAATGTCCTTATATAGAGTAGTCAAGA
The DNA here is from genome assembly GCA_949318235.1 of Ecdyonurus torrentis. Lineage (NCBI taxonomy): Eukaryota > Metazoa > Arthropoda > Insecta > Ephemeroptera > Heptageniidae > Ecdyonurus > Ecdyonurus torrentis. Next base: position 12,744,833 of record OX439130.1, read on the forward strand.
CTCATTTACCGCTCTTGAATATGCTACGGACAAAAATCTAATAATCATTCTTTTAAATCTATTTACCTTTTCAACGTATATAGTATTAAAGTAAGCTTCTGTGCTAGGATTATAAAAATACCTCTTTTTTTCTGTAATGATTTTTTTTATACATTTGGATTTAACATTTTTTTCATCTTAAGTATACTGCTTTTGTCTATAAAATTGTTATTTTTACTAGCTTTGAAAATACCGTAAGTTATAATATTGTAAATAATGATTACAATGAAAATAACTTTTAAAACAGTATCAATTAGTGATAAAATTTATGTTTTTTGAGAAAGAAAAAAAAGGAGAAAGAGAGGGAGAGAGAGAAAGTCAAATAAAAATTATAATTAAATCTTTCAGAGAGTCCAGGTTTCTAATTTTACAACTTCATTAACTTCGTAGTGAACCAAATTAGTTCAAAGTGTATATATATATATATATATATATAAGACATAAGAGCGTACAAATTTTATATATTTATATAAAACTTACAGTAAATAAATGAGTGCCTTATTTTAGCTTTCTGAGACAAAATAAACTTTAAATTTTAACAAGCAATGATCCTTTTATATATTATATAAAAAGGAAAACTTTACAATTTTTTTACTGACTTTTCTCTTTGAATATGTTTATATTTAACTTATTTAAAAGTCAAAAATATAAAATTGAGCAAAAATAACGATACTAAAGTAGTACCTACTGACCCCTAAACTTTTAAAATACTATTTTTTTTTTTTTTTTTTTTTGCCAAGTATCATTATATTAATTGAAAATAAAATATAAAAAAATTAATAATATAATAATAAATTACAACATGAAGGTTTAAAATAACAGAATGTTTTTAAAATAAAAGTATTAAATTTTTGTAGTTTGACTATGATAAATTACCCTTTTTTATGTTATAACTGAAATAGTTCTGCTTAGAAGTTTATAAAAATGAAAAGAAAAAAAAAAGGAAAAAAAAAGAGAGAGATAAATTAAATTAATTAATATTATCTAGCAGTGAACAACGTAGAACCAAATGAGGGATGCGTGTTTTGATGCAATATAATTTCCTAACATACCCACTTGTCATGTTTTGTTTGTTGTATTAAGGGCGTGTCCTTAATTTAAAAGAAATTAACAAAAAAAAAAAAAAAATAAAATAAAAAAAATAAAAAAAATATCAAGAAGTTTTCATATTATTTAATAAAATTTTATGACTTTATGATAACAATGATAAAAATATTATAATAGAAAAAATTATAGATGAAAATTATATTGAAAAATACTGTTATTATGACGTTATATTATGTAAATGTATAAAATTTTCAAAAGTAGGGTTATCTTTGTTTATACTACACGACAGGTTATTTTATATTTTTGTGTGTACCACATGATATCTATGTTCTGAAACGCCTCAAGGATGGTGGTGTGAGGATTGTTATTATTATTTTTCTCTGCATGGTAGTTTTGGCTCAACTTACGCGGTGTAGACTATGTACTATATGTATATATGTATGTGTTTGTAGAGAAAATACGTATCATAAAGTGGATCAGTGTCTACACTAGATGATGTCATTTTAGTAAGACCTCAATTTACGTAAGATTACGTTTGGGTGCGAGTAAAATGAAAAAAATACAGAATATATATATATATATATATATATATATATATATATATATATATATATATATATATATATATATATATATATATATATATATATATATATACATATATATATATATATATATATATATATATATATATATATATATATATATATATATATATATATATATATATATATATATATATATATATATATAAAATGAAGATAAAAATCAGTTAATACTTTTATTAATAAGTTTATTATATTTTAGAACTAAAATTACATTGTATTATTATATTATACAGCTTTAACTTTAAAAATGATGTAAAAATATTAATTTTTTTAAAATACAAGAAGTCGTTAAATAGAAATAAAAGTTTATACGTCAAATTTAAATTTCTAAAATATATTTTGTTTAAACTGTACTTGATATAAAAATATCTATTTTTTTAATTTAAAGCTGTAAGGTAAAAATTAGAGAATAAAACAAAATTGAACTGATTTTATTGAACTGTATGAATCAAAATTTTCTCTAAAAAATATATATTTTTTTAATTAAGTATACGTATATTTCCAAGAATAATAATTTTTAGTTGAAATACTTCATAATGTATAATATGAAACGTGGGGATATATAAATCAAATTTCTCCATTTCCAGTGAAGTCGTATAGTAATAAGTTAACTCCCAACTCATACTATACTCTTTCGACTTTTTTTTTTTTTTTTTTTTTTTTTCTTTTCTTTCATAAAACGAGTCTTTATGATCTCTCGTGTGGCTCTATAGTTTTCATCCATTAAGATTGTTCCAATGTAATTTTTAAGAAAAAAAAAGAGAAAAGAAAATGAAAAAATATCCCTTTTTTTTATAAAGATTGTAGATCTAAATTTCTTTTTATATAAAAATGTATAATAATAATTTATCAATTTCTTATGAAAGAGTTAAGAGGGATAAAAAAAATTATAGATATTTTTTTAAAGCTAGCGTAAGAAGTAATTATATGTAAATTGTAAGAATTAAATGATAATGAAAAAAAAGTGGGGGAGAAAAAAATATACTTTAAGTAGACAGGACAGTGATAATAATGAAAAATGTTTAAATTAGCATTGCAATGGTTCAAAAAAATGTTAATAAATCACTATTATAAATGTTAAGTTTCTTTCTTTCTTTTTTTATATTATATAATATAAAATATGAGTTTCTTTTTCACGCCTTTTTTTTTTGTTACATGCATTATTTTACTTTCCTTTTTTCATGATAATTGAATTTTTTTGAAAAAGTTATATTTTTTTCTAAGAAAGAACAAAGGTTAAAACATGAACGAGTGATTTATTTACATTTTTGACAGGCAATTGGTGAGTCTTCGCGTGTATACATACAGTACACAGTAACTTATATTAAATTCAATTGTTGACATGACTCATATATATATATATATATATATATGTCTACGTCAGAATACATAATGCATACAATGTAAAATTATTATGACACATGCATATAACTATAAAACATTATAACTATAGTACAGTTAGAATGCATAATATTTGCAGTAAATTTAAATTAAACATTATAATGTAAAATATTTTAAACATGTCATTTTATATTATACTATTTATATAATTTATTCATGTATATCTCTGTGTAAAATTTATAATTATACACATTATTACGCTATGGTATATATAAATAGTATTTTATTATTATAGTGAATTATAAAAAAATATATTTTGCGTGTATCATAAAAAAATTTCATAAAATTTGTTACCTTTTTGTAATGTAATAAACTATAGTAATAGTGTTATATATAATTATGCTGCATTATTATAAATTTAATGTTTAACTTTTATAAAGATATACAAAAAAAATTGCTTTAATATTATGTTATACTTTATTTTTTTGTAGTTATGGTATAATTTTTGTTTAATAGAGGTTATGGGTTTAAAAAATTCTTAAAAAATTTCTATGAATTTAAACACGTAAAATTATGTCTAATATTTCTCATTTAAATTTCACTGGAATTATTGTAGGAGTTTTCTAAAAAAAAAAATGAAAAAAAAAAGCGTTTTTCCTCATAAGCGTAATGTTAAATTACGGGACCCTTAACTCTCCTTGCGTTTCCCCGCGCTCTAAACCGATAAGCTCCATTATATAAGTAAGAAATATGGATACCAATGAATTATATTAAAACACGTGTTATGAGTAAAATATCCAAACAGATAAAATATTATTAAAGTTACGTCTTTTATTTTAATCATAGAATTTTCCAAAGGACATAAAAAAAGAATATTTAACATATTTTTCCATTCCATTTCCTTTAAACATAAATTTGTAAATTTAATTCTTTGCTTTTCTGTCTGTGTATGTGTGTGTATGTTAATAATAGATATTACAACTACTGCAAACATTTAATTACGTTTGACATAATTATAATTCAAGAAACTTTTAAGTTTCAAAAGATCTTGTGATGTTACAAACGGAATGTTAAGTAGTTGGTATAATGGACATCCAGACTTACACACTTCGTATAGTTAGTTAGCTATCTTTTGAGAACTAGTGTTAAAAGTCAACTCTCTATCTCTCTCTCTCTCTCTCTCTTCTCTTCTCTCATACTGACTTTCTGGTCCCCAAACTGTAGTGCGTCATACATGAAGGAATGAGAAAAGGTCATATCAAAGTTACACTCAAGTTAAAATGGACAAACTTGTCTTCACTATTTTTGTCTTTTTATTTTTTTAACAATCTCTATCTCACTTTTCTGTTCGATTTCCAGAAGACAATTCTATTAATTTTTAACTTAAATTTTCTAATTTTAGTTTCTTCATCTTTTACTTTCTCTCTCTCTCTCTCTCTCTCTCTCTCTCTCTCTCTCTCTCTCTCTCTCTCTCTCTCTCTCTCTCTCTCTATTTCTCTTAATGTATGAAGAGAAGAGCTTAATTTTCTACACGCTGTATCAGTGTAATTTAAAGAATTACTTGAGAAGCATACTTTTGCGTTTAAATTTATATTTTTACAAATTTCAGTTACGTTTTACTAATTTGAAATATCAAGAGACGAGTGTTAAAATTTTGTACTTACAAAAAAAAACTATTTAAACTTAGAACCCACGTAAAAAATAAATAGCACTATTAGTTTAAAATTAAAAAATTAAGTATACAATTTTTCATAGTACAAGACATGAAAAAATATATAAAAATTTGCTATTACGAAAATATATAAATCACTATATTAGACAATCTCAAATTATAATAAAATTAAGAATACAGATAAACATGATAAAACAATTTATATTTATTTCATTTAATTGATTTCTCAAACAAACAAAAAACACGTTTTATTATTTTTGCTTCTTCTCTACACTGAATATTTAAGAAGATTAAGTTGTTGATTCTATATACGTATATAAAATGTGAAAATAAAGTTACCTCATTAAGTGAGCAAGAAACGATACTATAGCTTTGAAAACAATTCCAATTTAGAGAGAGAGAGAGAGCAGTCTACTTTAAACTTTTGTAAAACGATTTATTTCTTAATTGCTGTGATCGAAAGAAAAATATACAAAAGAGACAAAAAAAAAAGAAGAAGTTAGATTGAAAAAGTGATAATGAAATTTTAACAAAGAATACTATAAAAAATTATTATATAGTGGCAGAAAAACAATCAGATTGAAATATCTAAAGTCACTTGGGAAATATCTTTGGCATAACAGATTATATAGAACATGAAATGAATTTTATTAGAGAGAGAAAAAAAAACTTCTCTCTCATTTTATTGATGAGAAAGTGATTGACTTGAAAGTCCGCCACATATAATTTGCTACTTTTTGTTCCCACTAGAAATGATTTAATAAATGTTATTTTATAAGAGTACAGATTGTCGTAATAAAAATTATGATATTATTTAATGTCTTATAATATAAATTAGAAAAAAGATATTCTCTTTTAACTTGACTTTAATATTGAACAATCTTTTTTGTTGTTGTTGTTGTTTTTATGATTAAACCTTATTTACTAAACATCTTTAAATGTGATTACAACTGAAATAAAAAGGTTTCTTATAATGTTTTTTTTCAATTTCAAAAGACAAACCCGTAGATTGATTAATTCTTCAATAGAATTGGATTTATTTTGTAGTAAAAAAAAATTCAATCTTTTTTAAACACAAAGTTTATGTACTACTTGAGAAAAAAAAAACATTTTGGACCTTATTTTATAAGATGTAGAAGTGAAAATGATTTTTTTTATTCATTGTGACTGTGATAAATATTTATGTTACAAAAAAATATACATGTCAAAACTTTTTTTTCTCTCTTTCTCGTTGACTTTTTGAAATATTTTCATGGTTTTTTTTTCTACAAGAAAAAAAATTCCTGTAAAATTATTTATTTTGTTGACACGCCTGTTACTGAAAATTCAAAGAATAAAATTTTACTTAAGTAAGACTCTGAAATACGAAACAATTGAAATTTTAGGTATAAAAAAATAGTTTTTTAAATTTATTTGTTTTAATTTTAAATTTATTTATATATAATGTATATTAAAAAGACGGTGTATTACATTTTACTCTCTCATATAAATTGTTCTGTTTTATATAATATAATAATAATATAAATTATTGCGTCATGTTTGTATAAAGTTAATGCATGTAATATGTGAATGTATGGAAAATAGTTGTATGTATATTATATAGTTTTAGATGAACATAGTATATATGCAGGTGACAAAACATTATGTGAAATTTACACACAAGTATAAATTAGTGTTAGAGTGAGACATAAATTTTCTCTCTAACAGATTTGTTTGTATGAGGTTGAGAAAAGCGATGTGCAGGTAGTCATGCAATGATGCTGTTCTACTTTGCTTGTTGCCTACTTTGCTAGCTATATAGCAGCATATTATTATATTCTCAGTCACACTATGTGAAGCCTGTTTAGAGAGAGAGAAAGAGAGAGATTCTACTCCATATCTCTGAGACTATAAGCTTATATTATATATAAATGTATATATATATATATATATGTGTGTATGTATATATATGTAGACGGCAATTACGTACACCAGTGAGGGAGACACATTTAGAACAGACAGAGTTTAGCAAGGGTAATGAGAGGCTGTTAAGTCACGCTCACCCTTTTCTTCTCTTCTTCTTTCTTTCTCTTTCTCTTTTCTTTTCTCTGATTATACGACACATACCATGATGCTACACGCTCTGTTACCTGTATGTGCCTTTCTCTTCCGTGCCATTTCTCTCTTTCTCTCTTATCTCTCTCTTTCTCTTTCTCTCACTGTGAAATTTCTATTCTCTGACGTTTCAACCCTTATAACCCATACCTTTCCCATTTACTAATCTCGCCCTTGTTTCCTCTCATTTCTATCCTATTTTATTTGTTTTCTCTCTTTCTCTCTCTCTCTCGTATGCCAAAATATACTTATTTTTTCAGTTCTAAAATTTAAACTCTGTCTAATTCTAAAATCTCTTTTCCACTTTACCTTTTTAATCACAATCAACAAGCATTTGCTCTCTCTCTCTCTCTCTCTCTCTCTCTCTCTCTCTCTCTCTCTCTCTCTCTCTCTCTCTCTCCATACTCAACCCTGCTCTTAACTACTATAATATTATCGCATGATGTAACAACGCTTTTCCACGCAATGACTTTCACTGATGGCTATTATGAAAGTTTTCATAAAGCCAATGTTAGTCTTACTCTAGCTCTCTCTCTCTCTCTAGCTCTCTCTCTCTATAGCTCTAACTCTACTCTACACTTTACCCCTAGACTCTCATCTTGTATAAATATAACGTTACTCAAAGTTATTAGACATTACACAACATGCTTTTATATATATAAACAACATAATGTCAACTATAAAGGTAAATGAAAATTAATAATGTATAAACTAAAAACCTTTTCTCCCTAGAGCTACTGTGATTATTTAATATATTTTTTCTCTCTCTCTTATAACCCTTTCTTCTTCTAAAAAAAAATTGTATACAATTAACCAAAAAATTTATAACACAATTAAGTGGTTAATAAGTAACTGAAAATGAGTTTTCTTAGTAGCTTAAAGCAGTAAATTTATTTTGTAATTATTTAAAATTTACGGTAATTTTAATAATAAAATATAATGTAATTGATGTTCATTATTAAACTTAATATTTTGTTTTTTTGCTTTCTTTTTGGTTATTAAATCTTAAAGAAGTTTTATAATTTATTGCAAGGAGTTAACGTGTGTGTGTGTGTTTTTCTTTCTAAAAATAAATACTGTGACGTTGATTGATTTAATATTATTTGTGCTTAGTCATTCAACTGCGATATTTCATACAAGTTTCAATACAAGTTCAATAATTATTAATACATTATGTTTCATAAGAGTTTGTTGCCCCCCCCCTCTCTCTCTCTCTCTCTCTCTCTCGTCTAGAGAAAGAAATAAAACATTATTATTTCATTTAAAATGAAATGAAATTTATAGTAAATAAATAAATATAATCTTTATAGCAAAATAGGCAAATGGTGCAGTCATGGCAAAACTAAGGAAATATCACTAAACCAACATCGGATAGCAGTAAAAATATAACACATAATATAATATATACTTCGAAAAATAATTTAACATATTCAAACATCATTAAAAATTTTATATTATTTTCATTTTGATAATTTAATTTTCAGAAATAAACAAAACATTACTTTTTACCATATAATTTATTATACATACTTTAGATTTTTTTTTTTTTTTTTAAGTTTAAACTTTAAAGCTTAACAAGTGCAAGGAAATAAAAATTGTTTAAAAATATGAAAGAGAATTGTACATGTAATGTACATATTAATTTCTTTGTGTGTATGTGTACATAATAAAAATTAATCAGATTAATTAATCTGATATAGTTTTTTTTTTCTGAAAGCCTGTGTCTTTAAAATATCTAGAGTTGGCTCTAGCATATAATTTTACTTAACTTTAGTTTTATTTTAAAGCCTATATACTCTACGATCTGAGGAGTACGTAAAAGAAAGTTATTTACTAATAAAGGATCAAATGTTTTGATGCCAACTTTAAGCAATTATGCTTACATCCGCTTCCGTTTCGACGTATTACGCATGCGTAGTAAGTGGAAACGGAAGCGGATATGAGCGAAATTGCTTACAGTCGGCCTCAAGTTCCTTTATTAGTCAATAGAAAAGGATTTTTTAAACTTATTTTGGACTTCAAATCTTACAGGCATGTAATTTAAAATTTTGCATCACGACTTAAGTAACCCACCGACCCACCCACAAACCTTTTATTATTATTATTTATTTTATTTTTTTTTTAGTGGCCACTTGTTTAGCCGTAGAGTATTTGTCTTCGAATTGCAGTGCCTGGTTTTCATTTTTATAGTTTCAAATAAATGCTATGTTGTATAATTGTATATATTACAAATTTCTTTTATTTAGTATTCTAGATATATACAATAAAAAATCACGTTTAGGTTTTAAACAAATATAATTTATCAATATGTAAAAAAATAAAAAAAGGGGGAAAAAAATAAAAGGAAAAAAAATAAGAAAGTATAACATTTAAAAAGAAGAAAGAAATAATAATTCATTATATCTTACAGTTAGTACATGGTTGTTAAAACGTTAAAGTGCTTCAAGTAATCCGATACAACGTACGTTAAAGTTTGACCTCTGACTCCTCCCTCCCTCCCTGCCGACCCCACTTCTCCCTCTTTAGAGTTGGTTGTTGGGAGCCGCTGATCGCGCAAACTTCTTAGCGTAACCATACGAGTAACTTTTGCCATGCTAGCAAAATTTATTTCAAACTTTTACTGTACACATTATAGGAAACGGATATGTTTTCTATATATATGAAAAGAGAGAGAGAGAGAGAGAGAGAGAGAGAGAGAGAGAGAGAGAGAGAGAGAGAGAGAGAGAGAGAGAGAGAGAGAGAGAGAGAGAGAAAAAAACTATTATTTTATTTCTCTTATTGAGATGAGTTTATTTAAATTTTAAGGAAATGATATGCAATAAAAATTTTAAGTGCCTAATAAATGTATGCAAGTAAAAAGAAGGAAATACTGAAAATTTGCTATATATGTTAAGCCTTATCATTAAAATATATAAAGTTAAATTTATGTACGTACGTAGATTTTAATGTTTTTACTTTTGTATCAAATTATATACTGCACTATATATATTATAAAAACATACATAATATATATATATATATATATATATATATATATATATATATATATATATATATATATATATATATATAATTGTAGGTATATGGGTTACTATATAATATGGAACTATATAATATTTTTGGCGTGATATATAGTCATAATAGAAGTTTAACACTTTATTGCAAGAACATGCTTTATCAAAAAAACTTTATGTTTGCCTTTCAGAAATTGATTCAAAATAATTACACTTTTTAAACGAATATATACATGTGATAATATAAAACATTTAGATCAAAATTTTAAAGTTAATGTAACATGATCTATTTAGTATAAAAAGTTATTAAAAATAACTTTTTTTAAAATATTAAAAAAAAAAAAAGGCTTTGATGATTTTTTCTTTTAGTCACAACGATTTCCTATATTACTCGTGATTTGAATATAAAACCTTTTTTTATATTTAAAGATGTAAATTTTTTGAGTATTCATCTGAAAATTGGTAGAAATTCGTCACTTCTACCTTCTTTCTCTATTACCGGCAATCAAACAAAAATCTCATTTTGGTTAACATTGTGTCTTGAATGTCAAATAGTTTTTAAAAATAAAATCACAAATAACATTTTATAGATAGAAGTGGATAAAATATGTAATCATAAAACTAGTATAGAAAATAATTAATGTTTCTTTAAATTATGAATGTGTATCGTTATTATTAAAATATAAATAATTAAATTATGTATCCATAATTAAATATGTTTCACTTTGTAAGCACGAAATATGAAATTTAAACAGGAAAATGAAAATTTTGTTTACACTTAACTAATTCAGGTATACAGTACAGTAGTTTACTGTATACTTTATTTATATTTTAATTTGTTGTTCCTATATTTGAATCATTCTTATAAGTCCTGTTCACACGGCAAAAAAATTTTACAAATAAATTTACGTTGAATATTGTTACATATTATGAAAAGACCTTTAATTCTTAAAGGTGTAGAACACCTTGAACAAAAAAGTTGCGTAATATCCTAACAAACCTGAAAATTAACGTTGATTTGGCCGAAGTCATTAATTTCTAATTTATTTTAAATTCACAAAATGACACTGGCGGTTACTGACGTCACAGCTCGCTTGTTTTATGCGCGCGTAAAGTGGGCAAGCTGTGACGTCAGTAACCACCAGTGTCATTTTGTGAATGGAAAATAAATTAGAAATCAATGACTCCGGCCAAATCAACGTTGATTTTCAGGTTTGTTAGGATATTACGCAACTTTTTTGTTCAAGGTAATCTACGCATTTAGGAGCTGCAAACTTTAGGTAAACCTTAGTTATCTTTTTTAATTGTTGCAACAATCAAAATAACAACTTAACTACGTTAACTAGTTAGTTAGCGTTGCAGCTTACGAAGATTAGAAATATATATGAAGGGGAAAAAATAATTCAAATCTGCGGTAAACATATCTGAGCTCATAAATGTTGTCATTAAAAATCAGGCACATTTTTCATAAGAACACACTGGAAAAAGTTACTACTTATGGGAGGTACATGAATCCTGTATTTTGCAATAGGTAGACATTACCCCAGAACAGGTATTATTATACTACAATACTAACTAATGTAGGTAAAAATTATACTACAATAAATGTTGGACTCACTTATATTAGATGATATTGTAGTTTATTTACTATCTGTTCCCAATTTTTTTGTACAGTCATTTTACTTAAAAACGGATTTCTATTGGCTTATGGCTAATCAATGCAATTAAATGGAGATTTCAGTTAACACAAAACTCCATTTAAATACATGTTATCCCCATATGCCAATAGAAATTCATTTTTAAGTAAAATGACCGTACCTATTGCACCATACAGGATTCATGTAGCTGCCATAAGTAGTAATTTTTTTCCGTGTAGCATTGCAGTTTTTAACGCAAGTTTTTGAATGGTAAAATATACTTTAAAAATTGTTTGTACATTAAAATAGCTGCATGAATGTAAAATTAAAGCTATATCGTTTTACTACATCGTAGCTGTGAAGTGAATAACAAAAGTTATTACAAAATAATTAACTCAAATTTTAATTATCCACTACCACACAAATGTCATTGTATATTTACTTTTTATACTATACATATATTTTTAAAAACTTTATTCTTTAATAGCTCCATGCTATAGAAAACAAACTTTCTATAGCATTATTTCTATAGCATTTTTCTCTGTATTAATTACATATAGGGTCTATATAAGCATTCATGTTAAAGTAAACGCCATGTTGGATCACTCAATAACATAAGCTGCATAGGAAATTAAATATTTTTGCTAGTTTAAAATTACTTAGCAGTATTTTTGAAAGCATTGAAGCTTTTTGAATTAGTATCTCAAGTATATGAAAAAATAATAATAACAAAAAATTAAGGGGGTAGGTGACCGACTGATATCTCGCAAACTAGGACGGTTGCGAATGATAATAATAACACAAAGTTAAGAAGAAATGTTACTTAAAAATTTAGTTATGTCAAACATGTGAAAACACGATCAAATATTTAAGTTATTACACTTTAAAGATAACATGTAAAATGTGGAAATTTAAATATGAGCGGGAAATGTTAGTCAAATTAGAATTTTTTTTACAATTAAAAATACCATTAAAATTATTTTTTTGGTATAAAAAAATATATTTTAAATTTACTTGATTTTATTTGAAAATTATAGTGTTTGTTTTATTGGAATTAAATCATGTACAAAAAATTATTGGGAAAATAAAGTTCTTCTTTTAGCGATTTCCGGTCCAAGTCGGTCCCCCACCGCCTTAAGTGATTTACAAAAATAGTCAAAAACGAAGTTTGTTCTTTGCTGAGCAATGTCATTTATTAGAACAGTATGGCATCCAAACACATTAAATATGACGTCATGCGCATACACCCTATATTTACGTATAAAAACTTTATTATTTAACAGCTCCATTCTATAGAAAACAACCTTTCTATAGCATTATTTCTATACTATTTTTCTCTGTATTAATAGCATGCAGTTAAAGAAGTTAAAAGTGTAGTAAATAATATAAATTCCTATACGTATATCAAACTAGGATCATTAATTATTACATACAAACATATTCTATTTTATATAACAGATCTATTATATTTTACCCTTCATGTGCAAAATTGCATTATTCTGTATATATATATATAGGGAGTTTGTAATTGTGTAATTGTGTAATTTGTGTCCCGGTCGAGCCGAATTCCTTTTCAATGTCAGTTTACTGCTTATATAACACGGTGTAACACGAAAGCTAAACCCTTTTATATATATATATGTATTACTCATGCATACAATGCAAGAAATATTGCACTTTTTCCGTAACCAATAATATATTACTTTCAATTCAATATTATTCATATTATGGTATAAAATAACATAAAAATCCATATGAATTATATAGTATCAAATAATAAATCAATTGTAATAATAATAATAATAAAAAATAAAAATATATAATAATATATTTTATCTTTATAATATAACTAATTAGGCAAACGTAACATACGTATATTATTATTATTTTTTTTTACAAACGATTAAATACAAATATTATACGGTATATTAAACATAAATCAATAATAATAATTATTATATATATACTGTATACGACATTATTATTATATAATATACAGTATATATATAAATATATATATATAAATTTTTTTATATGTTAATTCAATTATAAAATAATGAAAATGGCTTATACAGATGGATATAAAATAAATAGAATAAGTTATGATATTTGATTATTTTAGTACACAAGGGAAGAGAAGAGAAAAGGGAAATAGGGAACGATAGGGAGATTTTATAGGTATATAGATATAGATAAATAGCAAAATAAGAGGCAATGCTGCAGTATTGCAGTCAAGCAAGCAACTATACTATATAATATATATATAGGAAGGTCATTTCTCCACATTACAACACTTCTGTTGGTGACAGGTGGAATGCGGTACACACGCTCCAAAAAAAAAGGGGGAAATGGGGGGGGGGGGTGCTAATGTATCCTCCCTTTTTCTTACCCTACTCTTACTTTCTTGTGTCTAGAAGTAGTAAATTTATCCCCTTTCTCTCTTCTACTTCTTAGTTTTACTATCTTAAAGACTATTATGTAGTGAGTGTAGCTAATTGCTATACCATTTCTAAAGAAAAACATAATAATATTAATTATTTATCAAAATTTTACAAACAAAAAATATAGCACAATAATATTATACAGTAAATATAATAAGTCTCAAAACATAGTGGTTTAAAAACAAAAAAAATCTGGTGAGTTTATTATTGATATCATTACATGTCTATTTAGACAAAAATTACTATGAGTAATTTTAAAATAACTTTTTAATGTAAAAAATAAAATACTCTAACCATAAGAAATTCTCAGAGGACCATGAAGTGTGTTTGTACCTTTTTTCAGCCTCTAAATAAAAACAATTTGTTATTATTATATTTTTAAGTTCTAGCATGTTAACATTTTGAGTGTCCCGGATTTTTTTTTGGGGGGGGGGGGGGACGTTAAAAATGCAGTAGGCTGTTCACAATGACACGTAAATTCACGTAAGAAATAATAAGAAATTTTATCGACCCAGGCAGTTTAAAGTAACATAACATTGTTACAAGAATCCAAATAACATTGATTTTTGTATCTTCATCTAACAGTAATGTGAATTTACGCGTCATATTGTAAAATAGCCCATATAACGCACTAGAATTCAAAAAGTTATGATAAACATAATCTTGGCAATTCTTGCATAAAACTAATAATAAACTCTGCATTTTTTTTATAATATTGAGACAAGACTGCTGCCTTAATTTATATTATCTACAAACTGTTAAGATTTTTTTCTATGTTTTTATATATATTTACAAGCAATTGGGGATTTGTGTGTGTTAGATTAATGACGATTTCCAACATCATTTACGACACTTTTGGAACGCACTAATGTCCAAGAGAACCCATCCTTAAGACCACATAGACTAATAATTTATATTTAAACACACACATACACAGAGAGAGAGAGAGAGAGAATATATATTTTATCACTATATCATTACAGACATGGTGTTAAACATTTACTAACTTCTATTTGACCTTCAAAAGTAAATTAAAACATTAAAATGAATTCAAAATGTAAATTATTATTACAAACTAAAAAATATATTATATATATAAAAAAAATCTATAATTTTAATAATAAAATAACACGTTTTATTTATAGAAGGATACAAAAAATAATAATGGTTAAATTGAACTTGTGCTTAGTTGACACGCAAGCAATAATATACAGGTTATAAGCTATCCTATACATGTGAAAAAAACATTACTGAATCAGTTGTTATACTGTATACGTAATCGAAACAAAGCTTGTAAGAAATTTTTATAATTTTTTTTTACATAATATATTTAAAATCTTTGTAAAATATTGATTATTATTTTAGAAACATTATATTTTATGTTCAAATTTTTTTTATACGAAAATACTTTCCAATATTATATATTTTTTTAAGTGGCAGCAGCTGCAACAAGCTTTTTTTTTCCTTTCATTTTTTCAGTATTCTCATCTTCTAATAATTTACAATCGTAAAATTTTAAGTTTCAAATAAACTTTATTTGAACGTTAAAAATGTAAACAATATTAAATCTTATATTATAAAATATCTGTATAACTTAAACTTATTTTATAAATTATTATTACTTTTTGTGGGTTTTTAATAATGATTATAAACTTTTTTACAAAAATTATATTAATGTTGTCTATTGTATTAAATTTTAGACTCTCTC
Organism: Ecdyonurus torrentis; assembly: GCA_949318235.1. Lineage (NCBI taxonomy): Eukaryota > Metazoa > Arthropoda > Insecta > Ephemeroptera > Heptageniidae > Ecdyonurus > Ecdyonurus torrentis. The sequence continues at coordinate 12,760,434 of OX439130.1, forward strand.
TCTCTTCTCTCTCTCTCTCTCTCTCTCTCTCTCTCTCTCTCTCTCTCTCTCTCTCTCTCTCTCTCTCTCTACGTCTGAGCATAATAATACAATAGAAAATGTCTCTGAACTTTAACTGAACACATAGTGTCTGTCTATATTATATTATTCATAACTACAGTAGTTAGTATTAATATACCATAGCTTTGAGTTAAATTGAAATAATTCTATGACTTTATAAATAAAAATTACCTATTTACGTAATTCATTGCTTTGTTATTTTAATATGCTCATTATTATTTTTATTATTGATTCTATATTACTTTATATGAGTTAAAAATACAAAAGTTCAATAATTTTAAATGTCCTTTTTATATATTTCATTTCAACATGTATGATGCATTAAAATGCAGTAACCTTTACATAGAATTAAATAAATTATATAGAAATCGTTAATTGGATAGGAATAGAAAAAGCCTCATTATTGAAAATGTGATTAACTTTAAAAAAAAATTTAAAATGGTTTTAAAAGGTCATTTCATACATTTTTTTATATTACAGTGAACTTTATTGCTGAATAAGGAAAATACTCATTATTTAATGTTTTAAAAAAATGTTATAAGTGATTTTTTTTTTCATGTCATTATCTTTACGAAATAAAAATATATTAAAATTATCAGCACGTGACTTTTTTCTGTTTAAAAGAATAAATACTTGAGTTTTTGAAAGCTCAGTTTTATAGAAAAGCTGAGTTTATTCAGTTTGAATAATAATTAAAAGAAAATTAACATGTACTAATTATTTTAGCATAAACTATTTTTAATACCATAATTTTTATTTCATACAAAATAATCCACGTGTTAAGTTATTAAATATTATATTTAATTATTGTTAGAGGAAATGTAGTACATATGTTTTTTACGTTTTTTTTTACATTATTTTAAAGAAAATATTTTATAATTAAAAAAATCATAATAAATAGTGTACACATTAGAATAGAAGATAAAAATAAAATGTGCAATAGTATTTTTAACAGTTAAAATTAGATGCTGAGCATCATAATCATTAATTAACTACAACATTATATACAATTAACTTATAGTATTATTGTAAATACAGTAGGTTTAAATTAATAAATTATATTATTATTTTTTTTCTACTTTCCTTAAAATTAAGTAATGTTATCTTTTTTATACTTTTCTAACATAAATAATTATTTTGAGTGTTAAAAACACGTAAAATCTAAAGTAAAAATAAATTTTGTATGAAAAGAACAAAAAAGAAAAAACTATATATATACACTATCTTGTAAGTAGGTCATTGGGACTTAAAATTTCAGTAGATGTTAAAAAAAAAAAAAGTTGAATAAAAAAGGTGTACAGAAAAATATGTAATCTGTATGTATGAGAGAAGAGATTGAGTGAGTAAAACTTACAGAGACAGGCTTTTGAAGTACATTGTCAGGATACTTGGGCCAAATAAGGTGGCTGACGTTTGCAACTTCAAAATGACCCATGAGAGTAAGAGAGTGAGTGAGTGAGAGAGAGAGAGAGAGAGAGAGAGAGAGAGAGAGAGAGAGAGAGAGACAGTTAGAGAGAGAGAGATAAAGTAAAATAAAAGGAAATGTAACACAAAAAAGAAAAAAGAGAAAAAAATCACCAATATATATTTTTAGAATAACACAACAAAATGACAAAAATAAATCAAATCATTATTATATATAACAAGCAACTTTTTATTGTATATTTGTAACACTATATTCTATATATTATAGATATTATATATAGATATATAACATTACATATAAAAAAAATCAAAGAAAAGAGAGAGGAAAAGTACAACAAGGAAAATCTCAGTTTAATACTCAAGAGATTACAAAAAAAGAAAGAAAAAAAAACTCTTTTTGTTCTTAGAAACTCATATAAAATTTAAAAAGCTTTGTCTTTTTAGAATATATAACAAAATTGTCATGATTTTTCAGCTTTTGTTTTAATATAAAATGAATGTTCATCAATTTAATTCACATCTTGAATACATGAATTTGTGGTTATTGAATAGTGGTGGTATAACTTAAGTAAAGTTTAAAACTTGCTAAAAAATTCTCTAGTTTTCAATATAAATCATCGAGTTGTATAAGAAAAAAAATTAAAAAAAAAATTTCTAACAAAGATAACAAACAAATTCTAATTCTTTATATTATATTTATTTTTTACTTAATTTTTCATGAGTCTGCTATAAACTGATATAAGTAAATATTACTTATAAAAAGTAAAAGTTTATATCAAATAACATCATTGTTATAAATCAATAATATATATTTATACTATAACAATTCAAACTTTACTGAAAGCGTATTTCAATGTTTGGTTCCTTCTTACAGTACCTAAATACTAGAAAACATGGCCTTATTTTAAAGCATTTCTATGTTTTATAAAGAATTAAAAAATACTGATATTTTAACTTTGTTGAAAAAAACTTAAAACATTATAGATAATTAAAGATTATGATGAAGATACTTCAATAATATTTTAATATCTAATATATTATACTGTAAGGAACATAGCATTAAAAAGAAAGTCCCTATAAGCAGCAAATTACTACTTAAAGTATATTTATATTATATAGTATATAAAAAAAGGTTATAAAAATTTATTTTAAATTATAAAATGGATTAAATTCTTATTAATGATCAATGTGAGATTATTGGTATTTGGAGCATAAAACCATTGAATTAAATATAATTAAATCTGAAGAGGAGAGTGAGTAAGATGGAGGAAGAGAGAGAGAGAGAGAGAGAGAGAGAGAGAGAGAGAGAGAGAGAGAGAGAGAGATGTAAAAGGGTTGTCAAATCAGGAGACATAATAGAGTTTACAAACGCCTGAATGGATTTTGACGCTAGAGAAGTAACAATCTTTTTATTCTCTCTCTCTCTCTCTCTCTCTCTCTCCACTCACTCTCACACACTATACGTGTTCTCTACAGAAGCATTTGTGATTACACGCCACGTTGAATTGAGAACAAAACTCTTATATATATTCCTTTACATCAATTTACTAAAAAAAAAAAAGGAGAAAAAGGAGGAAAAGAAGGAGAGAGAAAAAAAGACAGACGAAGCGACAGCATAAATTTCAAAGAAAAAATAAATAAAAGTAATTTTGATCAAATAATTAAACAAATTATAAATTGATTACAGAAAAATAAATCAGTGAAGTGCATTTACACGGTACATTAACAAAATACAAAATAAACTTTTACTTTTAATAATCAAAGTAATATTATAAAAAGTGTCATAAATTTATAAAGAGTTTATTATGAAAATATAATTTAGATAGAGTCGAGTAAAGTGGTGGGATGTGAAGAAATGGCAGCAAGCAGGCAGGCAGGCAAGCAGGGCATGTGTCAGACTCACCAACGTCAAACTACAATCGATGGCTGGTTGGTAGGTGCGTGCAGAGAATACCGGCCAGGCAACCAGCCAAAGCTATAGCATTTTGTCGCGATGAGATTTTGTATGTGAACCCACATGCCTACCAATATCTTACTTTTCTACGTATATATATTTATATATAATATGTATATATATATATATGTGTGTGTGTAACAAAAAGAATTTTTTTTTCTTGAAACCAACAGAAAAAAGGAACATGAAAATCTACCGGACTTTACACTTCAGTAAGAAATACTTTGACAGATACAACTCCTAATATTACCTACCATAAACTTTTCTTTCTTACTCTCTTTCTCTTGATAGATGACTTCATTTTATTTTTTATTTAATGTGTTCAAAAAAAGTGTTATATTTGCCACACACATAGACACAAATTCGTGCATGTTCAAACTAAATAAGTTTTTTTATTATTATTATTTTTTGTAGGATGAAGTTGTTGATTCTTTTTTCAATCGCGTGATAGTTTCAAATTTGTTGTTAATTTATTGAAATAAATACAAATGACATGCATATAAATATAGAATTTTTTTTTCATGTTCACATTTTTTAGGTGGGCATTTATGTTTTTTAACAGCTATTAATCCTTTAGAAATATAAAAAAAAGTGCGTCGCTTTTGTGAACATAATTTTAGTATTAGCTATAATGAACTTAATGCATATAATATTTAAAAATTAATCGAGTGCTTAATTATAAAACAACATAAAATATTAATTAAAAATACACATGTTATTTGCATTTAATAATAAATTGTAAGGATAATTATTATTATTATTTATTATAAAATAATATTAATAATTTTAATTTTAATTAAAATTTATTTCGATATACATGTTTATATATATTTAATATATATATATATATATATATATATATATATATATATATATATATATATATATATATATATATATATATATATATATATATATATATATATATATATATATATATATATATATATATATTTAAACTTCAAATGATATAGTTTTTCCTCACTACACATAGTGTAGATCAGAACTCCACGAGATGGCGATATTTGTATCAAAGTATAATATATAAATATTTGAAAATATTTATCTAGCACTATAACACCATCTGAGACGAATCATATAAATGCAAATAAAGTCAAACAGTTAAAAGGGACGACGGCGGCCGGAATCGAACCGACAACCTTTGGATTTGCGCTCCACTGCTCTGACCATTGAGCTACAGCGGCGTCCAATTCTACCTTGATTCTTTACTTGCATTTACACAATTCTTATGACGACAACGGTCGCCTTATTCGCTGCCTGAGGGCACCTGTTTTTACAAACCAGCCTCTCTTTAAACAGCTGACTCCCCTCTTGCAAATATATATATGTGTGTGTGTGTGTGTGTGTGTGTGTGTGTGTGTGTGTGTGTGTGTGTGTGTGTGTGTGTGTGTGTGTGTGTGTGTGTGTGTGTGTGTGTGTGTATGTGTGTGTGTGTGTGTGTGTGTGTGTGTGTGTGTGTGTGTGTGTGTGTGTGTGTGTGTGTGTGTGTGTGTGTGTGTGTGTGTACACATGAATTTATATATATATATATATATATATATATATATATATATATATATATATATATATATATATATATATATATATATATATATATATATATATATATATATATTTATATATATATAATGAGATTCAATATAAAATTGGTTTTTGTTGCAATTGTAATATTTATTGAGTCAGTATATTATGTACTCTGATTGAATGATATATTATATTGAACACTGTATATTTGTACGTACTGTACATACATACAGACGTGACTTTAAGTTTGAAAAGGATTAAGAAGTCAGTACTGGTACCATGGTGTGTCCATCTAATGCAATCAGAACATGAAGTCTCAATCTTACAATATGTGAGAGTGTATTGACGTTAGAGGTAGAAATTCTCTTTTAGTTTTTTTGTTTACTTTGGTAGAGAATGCAGCACACATTCTCTCTCTCTCTCTCTCTCTCTCTCTCTCTCTCTCTCTCTCTCTCTCTCTCTCTCTCTCTCTTTCTCTCTTTCTCTCTCTCTCTCTCTCTCTTACATAATAACATTTTCTTCTTTTTAAAACCACGCTCAACATCATAACTACAAGCTTTTTCATATTATAATATTATATACGACTAATTTTTTCTTTCTTTTTTTACTTTTTTTTTCATAATGTTATATATTAAATTTTCTACACAAAAATACTTTAGTTATAAAACTTGTTTCATTTTCAACAAAGCTTAAACAAAATGAAAAAAATTATATAAACAAAAAAATCCCATTTTTTATATATTTTTTTCTTACGTATATAATCTTAAATTTCTTTATATTAAAAATTGCATTTAAATCTTTATGTTTTAAATCATACTTATACAAGTAAATAATATATTTTGTAATTCATACTGCATTGAACAATTTCTGTAATGTAGAGCAAAAAATGAAACTGTTTTGGAATAATATTAACAATTATGCTTACGGAAATTTTTACTCAAAAAACCATACTTATATCACTCAGCAAAAGGGCACTCAATATTGTATACCTCTAATTCATATTTCACTAGCTAATGAAATAAAGCAATGTTAACCATATGATTCTTTTAAAAAGTCAGCTTAAAAATCCTCGTTAGAAAATATGTTTTATACTTTGTCACACTATTCAGCAACTAATAATGTCAAATACTGTTGATTTAACTTGCCTTCGATGCACAGTATACATAGATGTTTTTGTTGTTGTATTTATGCATATATTGACCTGTTCTACTCTTTAAAGACATGGAATACAATAAAATCTTTAATCATATTAACTGTTATGCTGTGTAGTATCACAATGCAATATAGGATAAATTATGATGTTATGCATAAGTGTTGCTGCATTCAGCTAGCATAATTATTATGTATATATATATATATATATATATATATATATATATATATATATATATATATATATATCAAAGTATAATATATAAATATTTGAAAATATTTATCTAGCACTATAACACCATCTGAGACGAATCATATAAATGCAAATAAAGTCAAACAGTTAAAAGGGACGACGGCGGCCGGAATCGAACCGACAACCTTTGGATTTGCGCTCCACTGCTCTGACCATTGAGCTACAGCGGCGTCCAATTCTACCTTGATTCTTTACTTGCATTTACACAATTCTTATGACGACAACGGTCGCCTTATTCGCTGCCTGAGGGCACCTGTTTTTACAAACCAGCCTCTCTTTAAACAGCTGACTCCCCTCTTGCGAGGGGAAATTTACCCGTGCGGCGGGATTTATGTGTTTAAACTTCAAATGATATAGTTTTTCCTCACTATATATATATGCATTTATATGATTCGTCTCAGATGGTGTTATAGTGCTAGATAAATATTTTCAAATATTTATATATTATACTTTGATACAAATATCGCCATCTCGTGGAGTTCTGATCTACACTATGTGTAGTGAGGAAAAACTATATCATTTGAAGTTTAAACATATATATATATATATATATATATATATATATATATATATATATATATATATATATATATATATATATATATATATATATATATATATAAATATATATATATATTATGTCTTTATATGTATGTTAACATACACGATAAACATCAGGTGACTAAAAAAACTATGCCAATTTCATTCTCATAACTGTACATGGAAAATCGAAGAAGAATGCAAAGCTTTATTTTGAACTGACCTAAAAATCTCTTATCTATTGATTTTTTTTCATATATTATGTACTGTATATATAGTATGTACATTAAAAAGTAATTAAAATGCTAAATATTTAAAATACATATCATAAAATTTTTAAGTTTGACGTTGTTGTTTTATTCAGAATGTATGTTTAATTATTTATTTAAAGTGCGTGTTGGCATTCCTAAGTTTGTCTGTAGAAACCACTTTTGACGCTTGAGGTCAACCTCAGTCAACCCAAACTTAGAACCAAAAGGTGGTGAACATATGTTCTTATATAGTACAAATGTATAAATAGGGTGGAATAAAGAATAGTTCTCATTTTCTTTTTTTAAGTTAATGACGTGGTTGTTTCATAATTAATCATAACTCACAAAGGTATTTGAAACGAATATATTTTTTTTCTTTTAAGATTAGATCCTTAAGTTGATATTATTTATCATAAATTATGTTAAATGTAAAACTTAAGTGATGTATAATTTATTTAACATAAAGAAAAATAAATTATAGAGTATTATTTTCTTTTATCTTCAGAGCTAAATATGTTTTTTTTTTTTTTTCTTTTCAAATATACTGTTGAGAGCAAAGCGCATTTTTAAAGCTTTACTGGTGGGTGGCTTAAAATTTACATCTATTTTTTTCTCTATGAAATAAAAAATGTTAACACTTCTATTTCATACATAAAGTCTTATTAATAATCAAATAAATCAATTTGCATCGTCGTTTTTTTTTTTTTTTTTTTTTTTTTCCTTCCTTTTTTGTCCCCCCTTAAGTTTATGTATTTTTTTTCTCCATACAACATTAGAAAAAATATTATTCACATATTGAAAAGACGTACTGAAGTTAGACTATCTGTACTTTATTGATGGTAGAAACACAATTTTTTACTTACGTTAAGTTTTTATGCGTAATATAGTAGAGATATATAGAATGAGGGGGGGAAAATAAAGAGAAAGAGAGAAAAAAAAAGACTTGCCGTCAAAAAAGGGAGATTTTTTAGACACATAAAATATTTACAATATTCCCTTATGTGAGTATATTCGATTGAAACGTCGCTATTATGTACTATACTGACTGTCTGAAATAATCCTCAAAGGAATAAAAGATTATCCTTCTTTAATATAAGGATTATCCTTTCCCAACTTTACTTTATATAGAACTATAAATAATATCGATTAAATAGAAATAAGAATATAGAATGTTATAAGGAATAGAAATGCTTTTGGAAAATCCGAAACATAATTATAAAATTGTTGAAGGAAATATCATTCATATAAAAGCTTAATGAAAACTGTAAGTATCTTTGATATTTAATACGCTTTTATATGTCAAACAATCTAACATAATAATGTCTCGTAAGAAGAATGGTAAGTATTAAAATAAATAAATAAATTAACAAATAATGAATGAATGAATGAATGAATGAATGAATGAATGAATGAATGAATGAATGAATGAATGAATGAATGAATGAATGAATGAATGAATGAATGAATGAATGAATGAATGAATGAATGAATGAATGAATGAATGAATGAATGAATGAATGAATGAATGAATGAATGAATGAATGAATGAATGAATGAATGAATGAATGAATGAATGAATGAATGAATGAATGAATGAATGAATGAATGAATGAATGAATGAATGAATGAATGAATGAATGAATGAATGAATGAATGAATGAATGAATGAATGAATGAATGAATGAATGAATGAATGAATGAATGAATGAATGAATGAATGAATGAATGAATGAATGAATGAATGAATGAATGAATGAATGAATGAATGAATGAATGAATGAATGAATGAATGAATGAATGAATGAATGAATGAATGAATGAATGAATGAATGAATGAATGAATGAATGAATGAATGAATGAATGAATGAATGAATGAATGAATGAATGAATGAATGAATGAATGAATGAATGAATGAATGAATGAATGAATGAATGAATGAATGAATTTGCAATATACAAACTATTTACATCCTGTAAAGTATGCAGCCAGTTGGGTACATCTGACAAACATGTTGCATACTTTCAAAGTAAACAGGCGTTTAAATTCCAGAAATTCGTTATTTTGTACAAACATTTACATACATGTGTTTTATGCTTGCTTAGTTTGCAGTAAATATGTTTAAGTTTCACAGATTTTTAGTTTAAAAATCAAATACTAATAATAATAAATAATAGTAATAATAAAAATAAACTATAAACAAATATAATATACATGATACAATTTTGTTCAAAAATATAATTTTTAAAATATAAAACAAATTTGTAACAAGAAAAGGTCAGTATTTATCTTGTTTGGGTTGAGTCATGAGATGTTTTTATTAAAGTTAAAAGCTTCATTATTTATAGTGAAAGTTAAAATATGACTTCTACTACTTCTTCTTCTTCTTTTTTTTTACCGTTTTCACTTTAATATGCAAGAAACAAAATAATAAATTTAAACTTCTTTTTTTTTTACCTGATGGCAATGAACATAATAAATAACATACAGATAAAACCACAAGATTCACCTCAACCTATATATTTTTAAATTTACCTTACAAAATTATTATCTAAATTTAATATCTTATTTTACGCTTTTCTATACTATAATTTTTAAACAAAAAAACAACAGATATTAGATATTGATGAATTACAAAATATTATAACAAAAACTTACACGATTTGTTGAATCAACAAAGATTGTATTGGTTTTCGATAAAAACTTTCTCCTTTTTTTTTCTTCATAGAAATGACATTACAAAGGAAAAAAATACTTTATTGACTTTTTGAATAATAATATTATAAATTTTATCTTTTGATAGATAACTAATTAGTTTGTGAACATTAATGATTTAAGCTTTCTAAATTCTCGTTAAATATGTCAATCTTAATTATAGTTAATAAACTTAGGTATTTATATGTGTGTCATATATATATATACTTAACATTCATTATAATTATAATTGTATGTGCAGACGTGGATTATATTGTTATATCTAATATCATGGTTATCTAATAGTAAGAGAAACGTATCTATTATTAAATCTCTCTCTCTCTCTCTCCCTGATTCTCTCTCTCTGTGTCTCAATGGATGGATATCTGATATTTCATTGAACTAATAACTAATTATTATAGGTTATTGTCCACATTTTTTTATAATGATCTATCAAATATCTATTACCATACTTTTACTATTGAATTTAATATCTTAAAAAGAGTTTTATAAAATGTCAGGCAATCATGCAAGTAGATGAAGTTGAAGTTCAATTATTTGTTGTAATTTATATTGAAATTATAACTACAAAATATTTTTTAGTAAGTATGGTAAAATTATTTTTATTATTAAAAAAAAAAAATACTAAAAATAGCCCTTATGGAATGTGTGTATTGTGGTCTTTTGATAGTTTTTTTATTGCGCTATAAAGTACAATAACATTCAGCAAACTTGCTTCTATTTTATCATACAGTATATATTTTTAACATATACATTAAAGACGTAGAACAACTTGAACAAAACAAACTTGTCTAATATACCTAACATGTTATTAATATGTTATCATGTTAATGTGTCTAACATACATAAACATCAACCTTGATTTGGCCGGAGTCATTGATTTACAACTTATTTTACATTCATAAAATGGCAGATGTGGTTTTATAAAGTCCACACGCGCGGAAACAAGCAAGCTGAGAAAAAAAACCGCATCTGTCATTTTGTGAATGGAAAATAAACTGGAAATGAATGACTCCGGCCAAATCAACTTAGGTATGTTAGGATATTAGACTAGTTTTTTTTGTTGAAGGTGTTCTACGCCTTTAAGAATTGTGTGTATAAAAATATGAATACACATAATGTAAAATGTGATTAAAATATCAAAATTTTTATTTTCATCAATTGAAGCGATAACAAAAAATACATATAATACAATATTTCTACTTGTATGCATTTTTAACCATTTTATTATTATTATTATTATTATTATTATGTCTTTAGAAAATAAACACTTTTGTATTGAATTATTAAATATTATTACATCTTTATAAATTGGATAGCAGTAAAATACAAGTTTTTTTATATTGGTTCTAAAAATAGATGTATTGATGCCTCAGTAAAAGATAAAATAAATAATAAGAATATTGAAAAACTCTCTAAGCCCATCGTAAACATTTGCTCTCTGGATAATACAGTGTGAATATTTTTTTATCTAAGGTATAGATGAAACGATGATATTTTTAGGTTATTTTCACGCGTCTTTGTTTCTGCGCAACCTGTAAAAGGCATACTTGATAAATGATGCTTGGTATACACACCCTGTGATAGCATATAGAGGCCTACTATACACCATGTACCCACGTTACATAATATACCGTATGATAAGCCTTTGCGCTTCATTTCTCGTACAGATTTAATATCAATGTATATATATAAAAAGAATATTTTATAATATACATATTTAATATAGACTTGTACATACTTTATAACTCATATTAGGTAAAATAGTAAATGAAAAATGAAAATGTTAAAATATATTTGATGTTTTAAACATGTACTTAAAAAAAACTTCTTTTTTTTTAGTTATTTTATTTAGAAAATAAATATGCTTTTTTAAAGACTTTTTATATAAAAAATTGATATTTAGAAATAGGCAGTTTTTTTTTATCTCTTTTCATCTGTTAATAAAAATTTATTTTTATTTCACATCAGTTAAGAAATATTTCAATATTAAATACTATATTCATAAAATTTAAATTTATTTTAACATAAATAAAATATTTTAATATAGTTACCATCATAAACTGTGATTAATAATAATAAAAAAAAATTATGTTTTATTATTTTTATATGTGTATAAAAACATATTTTACGTATTAAAATTATTTAATACTACAATAATCCCTCATTTATGGTTATTTTAAAATAAAAGGAGAGCAAATAAATATTATTTATCACTAAAACGTGTTTGTAATGTAATTAAAAACATATATTTGATGATTAGCGTAATTTAATTATATACAGACAATTATTATTGAATGTGAGATTTAGTACCTCTCTCTCTCTCTCTCTCTCTCTCTCTCTCTCTCTCTCTCTCTCTCGTCCACCTACACACATACTCATACATTGAATTGAATAGTAAAATATTCAGATCCAATATGAGTATCAATATGTGATTGATATGATTCATATGTTAAAATTAATCGACATTTTGTTGCATATTTAACATTGATTTATACCATGAGCCGTTTACATTACAATTGAATGATTTTATAAGCACTGATTGGAATTATATTAAAAAAAAAAAAAAAAAAAGCTTTTTTTTCCAAATAAAAAAAAAAACGTTATTTGATAAAATATTTATAATAATACTCAAAACAAGTAAACAACATTTTTCATATTATTTTATTTATGTATTATTTTGTATGAAACTATGAATTTTGGTTTTCATGTTTTTTATTAGTTATTTATCTTTATGCTAAAAACCAAATAAAAAACATTCTCTGTACGTATTCGTGTGTAATATATTAAAAAAATATACATACACACACAAAGCATTTCATAAGCTAGCTTCAAGCAAAATATCATGTTATGCATTATATTGTATTATATGTGCATAAAAGTTATGTTTTATATTATTTAATATAATAAAACAGTAAAAGTAAATGTTAATATTTTAAATTAAAATTTTTTCTTCTTGTTTTTACGTTACGTCATTCTTTTGAGTTTATATTTTCCAGTAGGATAAATTATTTTAAAAAGTTTTTGTTTAACCTCAGACTCCCTTGAGTTTTATTTAGATTTTGTGTGGTTTATAAACTAATGCTAATCAGAGGTTCAGGTAAAATGCTTTGTAATCCAAGTTACAAACTCTCTAGTTACATTCATTTAATATAATTTTATATTGATCTCTAGTTTTAATTCTATATAATCTATAATAATGATTGACCTAATTTCATTAATTAACAGCTGTAAAGGCAGTATATTATACATATATAACTTTTTTAAACCTCTTCATTTCCCGACTTTTTTTTTTAAGAATATTTCACTGTCGTAAAGTTTAACCACGTTTTGGTGTGGCCCTCTGAAAAGCAAAAATATGTCCCTTTAAAAAAAAAAAAATAAATAAAAAAAAAAATACGATTTCTTACTTTTAAAGACCCTCTACCCACTCTAGAATGCTCAAAAAAGCTTCAAAAACGCGTAAATTCATGGGCGTTTTCTGGTCCAATGTTCATAATTTATATCTCAATTTGTTCTATTTCTTTTCAAATTTTTTGCGATTTTTTTATTGAATTATCTGATGTTTACTATATTGTATATACTGGGACTGAGGAGGATAAACGTATTTAATATAAAAACTTTCTTGGGTAAATTATAATTCATTTTCTATATATACAAGTTGCATTCTCTGTTATTATGGTTTAAGATGCAAGCTGTTTATTATTGAATTTACATTTTGGTATGAAAAAGCATTGTTGCATGAATATGAAGAAGGTACAAACTTAAGTTGTAGCTGCAAAAGTAAGATAAACACTTTGCATTTGAATTTCTCTCTTCTCTCTCTCTCTCTCTCTCTCTCATATACTTCCCACACAAAAGTTTAATTTGATTTTAACACAATAATAATTGTGTTGGAATCAAGTAGTGAAAAGTCAGCAATAAGTTCTATAAAACCCAAGAAGTTGAACGTAAGTTTCTTTGTTAATAAAGCTATATGACCACAATATTGTGGACAATGTTATAAACTATAAATGAATATTTTTTTTATATAAAATTCAAAGTTCACCAAACAACTAGTACAACAAAATTGTAACAATTACTTAAGTATAATATTTAGATCACGATTTTGTTCGGTTAGAAAAATATTTATATATTATGTTTTATATTCATTGTGTATAATGTAGAAACTTTTCAATGTGCTTTCAATAGAGTTTATGGACTAGATATAAAACTATAACAGTTTTCATTATTTGACTTTTATATTCAGAATGTTATATATAATGCATAAGAATTAGATAAACCATGAATGTACTTAAAGGAATAGACCAGAGAAAAATATAAGCATTTATATCACAAAACACTTGATGGGACTTACATACATAACTTTAGTTTGTTTCAAAACCCAACTGTAGCTCCGTAGCAGTGATCAGAAAATTTCGATTTATGCAACCCACACAACATTTTCATACTAATTTTTGCATGTTTCTGATGTCATAAACATGAATAGTCACGCAAATTGCATACTTTACAGTTTTTTTACGTTCTCTCGTGGGGCTACAGTAACATTCTAGTAAAAATTTTCAACAGTTTTGAAGATCCCATTTCGTGTTTATTGGCTTTAAACTTAAAGAAAAATGTACATTGAAAAAAAAATAAAGAAAAATGTTTACTATACAACATGATAAAACCAACAACATGTAACTTAATAGAAATGAATGAGATGAGTTGGATAGTTGATTTGGTGTGGTCCACAACCAACATTGCCAGGACTGAACGGAGACATGGATAGACCTGTCAAGCCTAACACTTCTCGTGCCGTTATACCTGTGACACACTGGCATATGCACGGGTATAAAGGATCAGAGAACACGAGAACGCACTCACAGTGCATACCACGACTTCTGAAAAAGTCACATGCATCCACCGAATATCGAAATCGTGATCTCTCGCACTTCAAACTAGTACGCATACCACTATGCCTTCGTTTAAATTTTTTAAATAAAATAGAAAATTTTAATAATTATTATAATTGTTGGGACGAAAATGACATTTTAAAAACTATGCAAGGTCCAAGATACTACATACAAGATAAGGATACGCTCGGCCAATTTGGGCCGCCGAGAAATTCAAAATGAGTGTCTAAGCCAATCAGCGCCCGAGTTGAAGGTCATGTGATCAAAATAGACCAATCACAATGCCGCTAAAATTAACATGGAACCAGTTAGTCTCCCTATCTTGTATGTAGTATCTTGCAAGGTCTAGAGACAAAAAAAAAAAAGTAAATGTGTATTATATTTTGCAAGATGGTCATTTTCTGATACCATAAGTGTACACACATGGCATTCCAAAAACGACATAAATATTACATCAATATTTTTTATAGTATAAAAGTAAGTAATATTTGGTGTGTCATTAGAACATTCTTCTCTTAATCCACATAATATATACATGGAAAGGTATTTACGTAACAAAAAAATAAAATCTCTCTTTACATTTTACATGACATAAACTTTATTACTATTCATTTATTATAACGTGATAACATCAAAATTTATTTCACAAAATAATATAAACAACAATAACACATAAAACGTATATATATAAACATTCATGGGTATAATTCAACGATAATTTGTTAAGACTTTTTACTAGTATAAACTCTATATTCATAAAACATGTTTCAATTACGGACAAATTGTTTACGCATTTATTGACCAAATATTTCAAATATATATGCCATATATGTATAGTAATGTAATTAAAATGTCTTTAATACTAATAAAAAGCAATGTTATATAATATAATAACATTTAAAATGATATTTATTTATGATATTTGTATTATTATCTTGTTAATTAAAGAGACAAAAAAAAAAGCTCCTGTTAACTATTACATTCATTACATTCTAAATATTACTTAAAAATATAATACATAAATATTATGTATATTATAGAGTAAAATATTTTCTAGTCCATTAAATATAATGTTTATATCATTCTACTAAACTACCTTAATATAATACGTACTGTATATATATAAACGTGTATGTATATATATATATATATATAATATAAAACCATCTACCCTTATTTTAATGTTGAAGTACTTTCCACTTACGTGTATATTCCTTAACGGTTGGCACTAATGTATAATATGTACTTTAATGCATGGATATTATGTATGTATATAGCAGAGGATATGATAGTATAAAGGATATTATGAGTGAGAGAGAGAGAGAGAGAGAGAGAGAGAGAGAGTAAAGTTTTAGGTGATATTCATGTGAGCATATCAGTGTACGCTTTTAGCAAGTTGATCTGGGCTCAGTGGAGAGAGAGAGAGGGGGAAGTAATTGCATAGGTGGGATGGCTAGTGGCCAGTCATGAACATGATTTGAATACAGAGAGAGATGACGAGAAAGAGAGAGAGGACTAAATATGGGAGAGAGAGAGGTAAAAGTGGACAAGCACCATACACCTATATATATATATATATATATATATATATATATATATATATATATATATAAAATATAGTGTTTGCCAGTCGCCTCAAAATTCCCCTGAGCAAATATTACCACCATACCTCACCATAGGGAGTACTGTAGGACAAATTGTCCACAAAAAAAAACTCTCTTTATATTATAATATACTAAAAAGCCAGCCAAACTCTAATCAAATTATCCCACCTAACTCTTTTTCGTTCTAAATGCAAAAATCTCTCTTATATGCAATATCATTTTAAATTTTCATTTAATATTACACTTTCTATTTTTTTTTTTCAATATAAATAAATTTTTGTTACGTATATATATATATATATATATATATATATATATATATATATATATATATATATATATATATATATATATATATATATATATAGTAATATTATCATTATCATCTTCAGACTTATATTTTAATAAAATTATCGTTTTATATAATAAATATGAAGATATTTGAAGTTACGCTTCCCACACACTTTGATATTTAACATTAAATTACAAAATATACATTTATAAAAGTTTTTTTTTTTCTTTTTTTTTCTCGATATAACACAGAATTTAATTATATAATACAAAGAAAGATTTTAATACGTTATTACATATTTTAGTTTAAAAATAAAATATAATAAATTTTAACATTACTAAAATATGTTGTTATATATATTATAATATAGTAATTTGTAATGTCAATTAAAATACATTATATATATATAATATAAAAATGTTGCGTATATTTATTACCTTTGCTTTTGTTTTAAATTTAAGTATAATTAAATTATTTAATACACCACTTCATATTTTTGTAATTAAAAATATAACATTCATGTAATTTATTTACATCTGTTTATATATATTTATATAAATAAATACCAAATATGTGAATTGTATGTTGTTGTTTTTTTTTTGTTTTTTTTTTTTTAATAATAAACTTTATTTTCAAATTATTCAATCATTAAAGTTTTATTATTAATAATAGCAAGTACGTTTTAAAACTTAATTATATTTTTGTTTATTATGATATGATATAATAATATAATGTATCATTGTGTGTTATACTGTATACATATATATATACGTATATATTATATATATATATATATATATATATATATATATATATATATATATATATATATATATATATATATATATATATAATATGATAGATAATAATAATTAAGATAAAATAGTATCATATGTATATAAAAGCTTTATAGTTCATAATAATAATAATAATATAGGTTTTATGTCATATATAATATGTTGACGTATTCAGTATCATCCATTTTAGTTCAATAATCTGGTAATTTGAATGGTTTAATATATAAGCTTTAATATAAAGCCTACGTGTATTTCAGAATTGGTATACTGTTATATTTATATACTTACTCCATAATATCATTAATCTCATTGCAGTTAACTTGAGCTTTTCATTCAGAGAAAATAGGGTGTACAGAGTTTACAATTTTCAATTTTGTATCATTAAAGTTTTAAGTGGTTTCATTTAATTATTAAATATATATATATATATACAATATATATATATATATATATATATATATATATATTGGTTTAGCTAGATACGCACTAGAATTAGAAGTTCGTAGTTCATTTCCTTTTGTGTTAAAATTTATTATTATTTTTGTTCTATAGATCAGTTCCACTCATATTTAAGAGCCACTATTTTGTTGGTCAGAGATACGCAGATCAGCATAAGGAAAATATCATTTTTATTTTTTAATAGCAATTTAACGTAAGCTTCAAACTTAGCCTTATTTTAGGTCCTAATAAGCTAGAATAATATGAGAAAAAATTGTTACAGTTGAAATTAACTTTTAATTTTGCGACAAATGAGTAAAAATAATGTTTCCTGTATGTTGGAAAATGCATTAGACACCAATGCAAGTGCAAGGATATTGAACCGGTCTATTAAGGGCTGTATTTAGGTCACTCGTATTTTTAAAATTTGAGCCCCTTGGTTTTTACTGTCATTTGAACTCTAATACTATTTACTCGCGATAAAAAAAATAGGAGCTCGTGACCATCAGATATGATTTTTTTCCTCAACATAAGTCCTTATGAACTTAAAATTTCCAAGCACGTATGGTGAGCCCCTATATTTTAATTTGACTCATACTAAAGTATCGATATTTTAAAATTATTCATTTTTTTCTGCATGGACACTTTTGATTAACAAGTTACATTTAAATATATCCTGTATGCTTAAAAAAATTACTTTTATTTTATAAACCATAAATTAGTACTTGCAAAATTATATAAATTGTTCCCAAAAGCCTTTTGTAGAGCCGTAAAAGAGCATAGAAAATTTTTAAGTATGCAATAAGCACAACATTTTCTACTAGAAATCATTTCAGCATGACGTATTGGTAAGAAAAAAAACACGTAAATTGCATACAGTTATTTTGTATGGTTTTGGGTCTTGGTGAAAATTAGCATCAGTTTTGAAGGTCACATTTTGTGTTTAATAATTTAGAAAGTCATTTTTTTAAGCATATATATCATAAAATAATAGAGACCAGAAGAAGACATAAGCATTTATATCACAAAACACTTGATGGGACTTACATAACTAACTTTAGTTTGTCTCAAAACCCAACTGTAGCACCGTAGCAGTGATCAGATAATTTCAATTAATGCCACCCGCACAACATTTTTACTAATTTTTGCATGTTTCTGACGTCAGAAACATGAATGGTCACGCAAATTGCATACTTTACAGTATTTTCACGCTCTCTCGTGAGGCTACATTAGCATTCTGGTAAAAATTGTCATCAGTTTTGAAGATCCCATTTCGTGTTTATTCATTAAAAAGCACATGTTGTTTTATGTGCTTTAAGGGATAATCAGCCTTCATATTTTTCTTATATTTTAGTAAAGCTTATCATAAACTTCAAATATTACTTTAAATAACAAAATAATTTTCCTAAAAGGAAAATAAAAATATTTACAGATGATGTAGCAATCAAAACAAAAATGGCAATAAAACGTAATACCAAAGAAATGAGTGAACTCTCCAATATTATATAGTATACCATATTATCAAAAATACTCTTATACACTCTACACTTCTCTGTATTTTTTTTTAATGATGATAGAGAGCGTTATCTTTAATTCCATCTTTTCACGCTTTATTATTTATTATAAGTATGTAATTTCAATACTAATGGTATATTATGAATATAACTTTAATTTATAAATTTTATTGTATAATATAATTTTATATTGAATAGAGAATATAAATCTAATGTCATAAAATATCATACAAGAGTAAAAAAAAGATTTTAAATATGGTATACTAAAAAAAAAAAAAAGAACTTATACAGCAGTTCTGCAATCGTATAATAATAGTAATGTTCATTTCATAACAATCCTCTCTTTCTTTTGTTATTACATTACGGAGCACAATTTAACTTGTTGGCTTTATACCAGGGCATTATTACTATATATATATATATATATATATATATATATATATACATATATATTTTATTAATTTAAAGTATTGATCATATTCAAATTAAATTACTCTTTTTAATTATAAATTTTTCAGTTGTAAAGTCATAAAAAGTTCTTTTTAATGAAAAAAAAGGAGTAGTATATTATCTACATTTGTTAATAATAAAAAAAATGTATTGAATCATATTTTTATTTAGGAATTGATTAATAACATAACATAAAAATATATAACTTTTAATTTATAAATATTAAAAATATATATATAATTACGTATAAAAGTATACTATTTTTATTTTAATAATGTTATTAAACTTTGCCGAGAAATTTAATATAGATATAAAACAATATAAATAACTCTTACGTTAGAGTGTTTAAAAATAGAACAAAAATTTATGAATTTTTTTTTTCATAAAAATATTATTAGAAAATAACTCATATAAAAATTAGAATTTTTAAAAATAAATATATGTATGTCAAAAAAAATCTATACATGTATTGTATATTTCTCAATCAAATAAATAATAAATTCATGGGGGATTCTTGTTATAAAGAATGAACTTACATTAGGGACACGATAGCACACACATCCCTCTCGCTTTTTTTTTTTTTTTTTTTTTTTTTTTTTTACATATTCTGAACCACACTCACACATGAATAGGAAATCTGATTTTGGACCCTCTTTCCAATATTTTTTTTACCACAAACTTCGTGCTTTGAACACACTATCAAAGTAAAAAAAAAAAATATACATTTCTTTCTATACAAATGAAGTTTTTTTTTTTTTCTTCTTCTTCTTCATATCGACGAAATCAAATAGTAACCTCGTATCTTAGATTTTGATGTTTTCAAGTTTACAGTAGCACTGTAGCTCAGAAAAAAATTACAAAAAATTAACTTTTATTTTATCCTAAGGCACATGTATTGCACATTACTTCAGCACAGTTTCAAACTTTTCCAGCTGATGGTGTCTTTGTAATTAACTAATTAGTAACAAAAAATGACTTTTTTTTGTGTAATTTTGAAAACAATGATTTGAAAAGTGCATTTCCTCTGAAAGTACATGAGAAAAAAAATTCTAAGTCAAACAACCAATAAAGGAAATATTGATTATTCATGCCATGCATACAAAAAAAAATTGCAACCAACCCCTTTGCCAAAAAATGCAAAAAACGTAACTTTGAAACTACAAGGATTTAGAAGCTGAAAATCAGTTTAGAGCCATAAATTTGTATTGGTAAAATGATTTGATACTTTAATTGAAATAACCTTAAAATAACCCCAAATTATGATGTAAAATTCTTGAGAGCGCCTAATAAATGCAGCCCGCAGCACAATCAGCCTGTAAAATGCAACCCGGAGTACATATACTTTTTAAATAAATATATATATCCTCGCACAACTAACTTAACAAAATAATTTCAATGGTTTCATATTACCAATACACAATTCTACCCCTAAAGTGATTTTCAGCTTTAAAACCCTTGTAGTTTCAAAGTTACGTTTTTTGCATTTTTTGGCAAAGGGGTTGGTTGCTTTTTTTTTTGTAAACATGGCATGAATAATCAATATTTCCTTTATTGGTTGTTTGAGTTTGAAATTTTTATCTCATGTACTTTCAGAGGAAATGCACTTTTCAAATCATTGTTTTCAAAATTACACAAAAAAAAGTCATTTTTTGTTACTAATTAGTTAATTACAAAGACACCATCAGCTGGAAAAGTTTGAAACTGTGCTGAAGTAATGTGCAATACATGTGCCTAAGGATAAAATAAAAGTTAATTTTTTGTAATTTTTTTCTGAGCTACAGTGCTACTGTAAACTTGAAAACATCAAAATCTGAGATACGAGGTTACTATTTGATTTCGTCGATATCCTATTTGTATGACCAATACCGGCAATACCCCATATCACAAACTTTAAATAGACTATTCTTATAGAAAAGATATCTTTCTTATAACAATATGTTATTACACGAGACACATATTTTTCATTTGTAACGTACGTAAAAAAAAATGCAATGACTCAGTTAAAAAACATGTATATTTTGTATAGTATTGTTATATAGAAAGAGAAATAAAATTGTAACTATAGATTTGTATCTTTTGAATAAATGTAGTGAAATAATTCAATTGACAACAATGAAAACTTTTTTTTTTCGTGTTCTAAATAAAAACAATATTTAAATTCAAACTATAAATTTTTTAAACTTTCGGAAATTAAGTTTCATATGTTTGTTTTTTATTTATTTTTTTAATATTATATTAAATGAAATTTTATTATAATATTATTTGTTATATTTTTTTTATATTTCAATAAATTATACCATTATATAAAGAATCATATTTAAAATAAAAAAGTGGTATGTAGATTACAATTTTGAGCTTATTCCAAACGTATTTTTCTCTTTCTCTTTGTTTCTCCATATCATTATACTTAAGTGGTTTCTAAATCAAGTAAGTACGACCATATTGGGTACTTTTGAAAAAAAAAGTGTAATAACTCTTAATCGAATGTTTTCCACCGTATTTTCAAACGTCTATATGTGCGGTTCATTTGTTTTAACGGGTCTGGGTTTGAGCCAAAATAAGAAAGATATAGAATGAGAAAGAGGGACAGAGAGAGAGAGAGAGAGAGAGAGAGAGAGAGAGAGAGAGAGAGAGAGAGAGAGAGAAATAAGGGTGAGAAAGATAACAGTAAAAATCTGAGAACTGTTTGGAATTGCTTTTGCGCGAGTTTCTGTCTGTATTTAAAAGCATTCTCTCTCTCTCTCTTTCTCTCTCTCTCTTTCTCTCTCTATCTCTGTTTTTCTGAGATGTTACTATCGTTACAAACTAAAACTTGTATAACAAACATATTTCTATATAAATAAGTTTTTTCATCATAAAATGTGTATATATTCAAAAAGTTCAAACTTGATTTTTAAGTACAGTCATATAAAAATAATTAAATTTTAAACAAACTTTTGCTCTTTTCATTTTCATGAAAAATGAAGTTATTTTTCTTACCATTATTATTATTATTTGTTATAAAACATAATGGTGCGTCTACGAACAAATTTTCTTTCTTAAATATTTTTTTTTATATGTAATCACTTAAAAAAATTCGCATCTTGTATAAAGAAAAAAAATCATAATAATGGAAATACGAACATTCTTTTGTTCAACTTAAAAGCTTAAAAACTTTTATTAAAACTTTTTTTTTTTTTTTTTTTTTATGAAAAAAATGTATATCGATATGACAGCTTAGAATATTTATGTAAAGAAAACTTTTTATATTGGATATCTTATCTGAATTATATTGTAAAACAAAAAAGAAAAACACGTTTAACTTCTTGTTGTAATACTTTTTTGAGTTTAACCTTAAACCAAGGGGGAAAAAAGAGTTGATCTCATATGTAAAACGTTTACAGTGCAACTGCCAACACTTAGAAGTGAAAGTAAAATGATATAATATTATGCTCCATAGCAAAAGTAATAAAATATAATATAGTATTTTCAATGTATTGATTGATTGATTGATTGATTGATTGATTGATTGATTGATTGATTGATTGATTGATTGATTGATTGATTGATTGATTGATTGATTGATTGATTGATTGATTGATTGATTGATTGATTGATTGATTGATTGATTGATCCATTTATTCATTGATCCATTGATTGATTCATTCATTCATTCATTCATTGATCCATTGATTTATTCATTGATTGATTTATTTATTGATTTAACACAGAATTGGAGCTTATCGGTGAAAAAAGCTAAGGGTCCCCCAATTTAACATAATGCTTATAGGCCAAAGCAGCCGTCTATCGGTTCCTGAGCGATAATAGTGCGACAACTATCGCTGGCTCCCGATTGGCTTAGCGCAAAACTTAGACCAATCCTAAATCTAGTGGTCCTTGTCGCAAAAAAGACCAACTGACGGCTGCGTTGGTCTTATGCGAGGAAAAACGCGTGTTTTTTCATTTTGCAATTTTTGAGAAAACTACTCCACTGATTTTGGAGAAATTTAAACAAGAAATACAACAGTAGACATACTTTACGTGTTTTAAGCCATAGAAACTTTCAAAAAAAAAATAATAAACCGATAAACTCCATTGCATTTAATAGTTGGCAACCTATTCTATAACTTAAATTACAGGACTGACTTTTTTTTATTTTCAAGAGGTTAGTAACAAATATATTAGATCAAAATTAATCTGTATAAGATAAAACTAAAATTTACTGGTGTCATATTGAGAGTTAGATTGTACTTTTATATTTTTAACTATTAACATAAACAAGGTTTGGGGACAAAATTAGAACACATGTTAAATAGTGTACTCTCATATATTAATAGCTATATTTTACCATAATATTGTTAGCATTGTATCTCACGCTATACAGTCACTAACATAAGATTAATAATATTTTGTGTCATCTTTCAAGTTTTCTATCTGATTGTTGAGGTCTAGACTTTTCTCAGATTTACATTTAACAAAAATGCTAAGCAGGTTCTGATAATCCTGTTTTTATTTTTTTCCCCAGTGCCTTTGAATTATTATAAAATAGAAATTACTTATTTTTTTATGGTTATTTAAAGCAATAGACCACATAAAACAACATGGGGTTTTTAATGAATAAACTCGAAATGGGATCTTAAAAACTGATGACAATTTTTACCAGAATCCACGAGGGAGCGTAAAAGTACTGTAAAGTATGCAATTTTTCGTGACTATTCATGTTTATGACGTCAGAAACATACAAAAATTTGTACAAAAAATGTTGTACGGGTTGCATAAATCGAAATTTTCTGATCACTGCTACGGAGCTACAGTTGGGTTTTGAGACAAACTAAAGTTAGTTATGTAAGTCCCATCAAGTGTTTTGTGATATAAATGCTAATGTTTTCTTCTGGTCTATTCCTTTAAGTGAAAAAAAGGCTGCCTTGAAAACTATTATAATATATAAATATTAAAGAAAAAATGTTTGCAATGCTTGCAGTAAAGTATTTCGCTCGAAAAGACGCTAGGAATCATTTGAATGCACTTTCGAATAAAACTATACAAAAAAATACCTATAATATTTTATCCAGTATAATAAAGCCAATAAAATTCTGATGCAATTTATAACAAATGTATATTTTTTACAGCAGTTACAATGAGATTACAAAGTAGTAGGGCTAGTAAACTGTTACTAACTGAACATTTCGTGTACCTTGTCTCTAAACATTCATGCTTATATATTATACATGATAATAGAGAGTACCTATAATTATCTAAAATTCAATACTATAGATTAAAATGATTACTCTCTAACAGTAAATGTTTACTCATTACCAGTACATAATTACTGTTTATACTATTGAAATAGAAATTATTTTTAATGTTTACGGAGAACCCATGTATTTTGTATATATTCATCATACTTGCATCAGTACTAATATTATATAAGATTGTATATTTAGTAAAAATGCACTCGTACTTTGACTTATAATTTATGCAAATCGTAGGTACTCTCTCAATATTTGTGCGTTGGGAGTAAAAAAAATTTGTATGAGTGTACATTTTATCAATGATTCTATAGCCTCTTCAGTCCCAGACCCTTTTAAACAATATTTCACTGTCGTAAATTTTAACCACGTTTTTGTGCGGCTCTCAAAATGACAAAAATGTGCCTCTTTTGTCGAATTTTTTTCTTTTTCTTACTTTCACGGACCCCCTACCCACTGCACAAAATAGCTCTAAAAACGCGAAAATTTTCTGGCTTTTTTCTGGCACAATTGTCATATTTTTATCTCCTTTTTTCGATGGTTTAAAGATTTTTTGTCACTTTTTTTGATGTACAACTCATTTTATATTGGGACTGAAGAGGATAGGTACGATACACCACGCTAATATCAATTGTCAATTTTTTGGCGTAATGCCTATCTTTTAACATTAAAAAAAATGACACGTGAATTTTTTTTAGAGTCCTATTATACCAGTAGAATCGTTACATTTTATCAACGATTCTATAGGTACGATACACCACACTAATATCAATTGTCAATTTTTTGGCTTAATTCTCTATCTTTTAACATTGAACAAATGACACACGAAATTTTAAAAAGCCATTCGTGTCCTATCTTACCTGTAGAATCGTTGCATTTTATATAATCACAGCTGGTTCACAGTTAGCAAAGTAATGTAGAAGTCAATTAAAAAAGTTATATAATCAGCAATAATATTGCAATGTAATATTTAAAAAAAACTTGTATTATATTATATTTGTTTTAAAACTATTTTCCTAAATGTATTTTTTAATTGTACTTTAAACTTTAAATATTTGATTATTTCCGCTTCAAATAAAGTTTACATTATTTACTTCTTTTTAATTATCTTCTAAAGTATTTTTCTTTTATTCTTTTTAAAAATAAAATATATTAAATTAATAAACTTTTAAAACTTTTGTTCTACTGTATTTTAAAATTAAACATTAACATTTTCATTCTTATAAAAGATAAATAAGGTCATGATGATGAAAATTATATATACTTAAATAAGAAAATTATAATGCCAATGACAAATAAAAAGCAATTGTCTGTCATTAAATATGCGTGCATTTGGACAATATAATCAGCCATTTTTCATTAAATTTTGTAACAAAATTTACAACAAATTAAAACCAAATTAAATTTAAATTAAAAAGTAACTTTTTAAATAAATTAGTACTATATTATACAAAAAATTGTGCTACACATTTCCTTTATATATAAATATATAATATATAACCTCTGATCTTTACTATACATCATAGCTTTTCATTTTCAGTTAAATTTATAAAAATATATTGTTAAATTTTTGAATAAAATTCATACATGTCAGAACGAGTAAAAATTTTATATTTATAGCCATTTTTATACAATATATATAAATTATTTGCATACTTTTAAAAATAATAATAATACTATGATGTGTAATATTAGTTATGTAACAAACAGTTAGAGTTCTTTTTATTGATACAGTTTAGTATTTTTACAAACATTATTTAACTTTTTTTCATTTAAAATAAAAATTCTTGTCCGTATATATATTTATACATGAAAAAAAAAAGAAGAATTAAAAAAATATATATAAGCGAGAGCTTTATAGAGTTTCATCACATGTTTTTATTATTATTTTTGCCTTTAACTTGGAGTTCAAACACACGCAAGTGACTTGTAAAAAGTGTCAAAAGGTCAAAGTAGTGTGTGAAAACGTTGGTGTAATATTATACATTTTTTCCTCATCATTTTTATATCAATAAAGAGAGAGAGAGACAGAAAGCGAGGTTGGTGTTGCAGTATATTTAAACTAAGATAATAATAAAACTAATAAACCTTTAGCTTTTTGTTGTTCAGTCAGATCAAAGGTATAAAATTCTATTTTTAAACAAACAGAATCGAAAAACATTTGATGTTATTGGAAATATATTCAATGACATTTTTCGTCCAGGAAAAAAAAAAAAGAGGACTTAACGTGAATTTTATTCTACTCTTTTTTTTAGTTATATATTTTCAAGTTGAATTTATATTTGAACGATCTACACATTATAGTAAAACTTAAGAATTTTTATATACTTTTTTTTATATATATAATATTTTATATAAATTTTATGTAGAAGAAGGAGAAAGGAATTTTTTTCTAGAAAGAATAAAATTTTCACACTTTAAAATTAACTAAACAAAAGAAGGAAGAAAAAAAATTAAAGCAAAATTTTTAACACCTCCTTATTTTAAAGATGAGAAAATATGCAGTACGGACACAAAACTTTTTCAACATTAGAAAAAAAAAAAAAAAAAAAAAAAGGAAAAAAGTTTTTTCTGTTGAAAATAGGAGAAATGTTTCTCTTTTTCTTTAATTTATCCACAAAAACTTTAATGTTTTCCTCTTATTTGTGAATAAAAAAAAAGAAAGAAAGATATACTTTCACTTGCTTACTTAACTGAGGTATATCTTTTTAAGTTGTTTAAAAGTCTAGAACAAGATTAAGATTAGCCAGATGGAACATCTTTCTCACCAAAAACTTAGCAGTAAAACTGTTGGGTATTAATAAAAATAAGAAGGAGGAAGATATTTTACGTAATTATATTATTCTTACTTTTTTTGTAGTTACAAAAAGAGAAATAAAAAGAGAGAGAGAGAGAGAAAGAAAAAAATCATGGTAATAATAACGCATCATTAGGTTTATGTTAGCACTAAAATAATTTTCATCTAAAAATAGAACTCTAACATTTCGTGTTGAGATTATAATGGTAATTGTGGAAAGAGGGGGGGAGGGGGGATTTAAACTTTAATGAAAGGGACAACCTACTTTTCTGTTATTATAACAATGATTTAATAATAAAGTGGCTTATCTTTTAAAATATAAAAAATTTGCCACCAAATTTTTTTTACCTATAATTATATTTTATAATGTGCGTGATTATATATATATATATATATATATATATATATATATATATATATATATATATATATATATATATAAAATAAATTTTGACTATAAATTAGTTAATAATAAGTTTGTCTTAACTGAGTTTATATAAGAAAATGACTTAATGATGAAATAAATTTATGATGTTTAAGTTTATTTATATATAAGAATTTCACTTTTCTCTCGTCTTTTTTTCTATATATATATATATATATATATATATATATATATATATATATATATATATATATATATATATATATATATATATATATAAATAATATGTATATATGTACATGGGAAAAATATATCTACAATATGATTATGACAGCATCCACTTACAGTAAATTTAAAAATGTTTTCTTCAATACAACTTGTTCCTTTTTTTTTTTTTTTTTTTTTTTTTTTTTTTTTTTTTTTTTTTTTTTTTTTTTTTTTTTTTTAGATCTAATGCTGAAGTTTAACACAAACGCTTTTCTATAATATAGTTATGAAAAATATTATCAATTTATTTATTTATTTTTTTATTTTTCTTCTTCTTTCTTTTTCTCTTATTCTTTCATATATAATATTTTTTGCTCTTTAAAAAGATAAATAACACTACATAATATAG
The DNA here is from genome assembly GCA_949318235.1 of Ecdyonurus torrentis. Classification (NCBI taxonomy): domain Eukaryota; kingdom Metazoa; phylum Arthropoda; class Insecta; order Ephemeroptera; family Heptageniidae; genus Ecdyonurus; species Ecdyonurus torrentis. The sequence goes on from OX439130.1 coordinate 12,789,344, forward strand.
TCATTTTACTTTATGACTTTTTCTACTGTGGGAAAACTTTCTGTTCCCAACTCTCTAAATATTGCTTTAAGCTATACAAAGAAGGAAATGTTATAATTTTTTATTATTATATTGATATTTTTTTTTTCGTCACAATTGTCTTTTTCGTCTCGAAATATAATAAAACTTCTTATTTGAAATTCAAGTTGTTCATATAAAACAAAAACAAAAAAATAAAAATTGCTGCATGAAAAATAATAATCATAAAAAAAAAAAGTCATCATGTACAATTTTGCCGCATTAGTTTTTTAAAGTCTTATACTTTTTTTTTTAAAGTTAGTTTACTTTACAGTGTATAACTTACAGTAATACGTCTTATACAGAAAAATGTTATTCCTAGCCGCAGAGCAATAAAGAGTTAACAACATCTATGTTAAGGCTTAAAAAAAATATTATATGAGAAAGAAAGTTAAAAATAAAAAAAAGAAGAAGAAAAAATACGCTATAGTTATCAGACTTTTGTGTCTGCAATATGGCTATTTTTTTTCCTTCTTGTATTAATTAAATTGTGCTTCATGTTTATATAAAATAGATGTGTTTTTTTTTTTCATTGTAGAAACTATGGTTTTATTTTTAATATTCTAGTTTTATATTTTTATATTTCCTTTATAATATTCACGAAAAATTTCTTCAATGTTTAAAAAATGAAAATGAGTTCTAGTATAGGATCATGAAATGTAATTTTGTTTTGTTATTTTGAGCTCAATTAAAACTATAGAAATGAAATTTTGGCAACGAGTATAATATGTGCTTCTTGTATTTGAATAACATTAAATTTGGTAATTATTAAAATTTATAAAGCAAACGTGGTTTAGTTTTACATTATTTTATGGTATACTCATTAGTATTGAATTACTATTAATTGCATAGAGAGCAACAGCGAGAGAGAGAGAGAGAGAGAGAGAGAGAGAGAGAGAGAGAGAGAGAGAGAGAGAGAGAGAGAGAGAGAGAGCAGAAAGAGTGAGAGAGAGAGAGACATAGAGAGATAATGAGAGAGAGAGAGAACGAGAGCGAGAGCAGAAAAAGAGAGAGAGAGAGACAGAGACACACAGAGAGAGAGAGGTGGGCTCATTTGTAAATTATTGAGAAAAAGTACTAAGTTTCAAAATAAATTAAAAATCTTAAGTAGAGCCAAACTTAAACAAAAATATCCAATGGTTCCTTGAACTTAAATAAACAAACAGTTACATTAGGAGAAAGTTTTTGTATAAAAGAGCCACATATATTTAAAAACAAGAATTTACTGTTGACATTTTTAGGTCACTTGGTGTTTTGACCATGGAAGCAAGCTAGACGTAATAAAATATTAAATATATTCAAATGTCTGACTCTGTTCATTTTTCTACTATATATTTTTTTTGTCAAATAATATATTATTTAACATTTCCCCCTTAAGTAAAGTTGTTTCTTTGTGTTTCAGTAGCAGTACCATGTGGACGTGGATAGAGTGAGCACCAATATGGCGGGTATACACGTGTCTATGCACGTGTCAAGCATGTTGGCATGCCTGATACTGCTAGCATGTGGTATATTATCAACTGCTCTTTCAGAAGATCATATATCAGGACCTACAAAACACCTGATCAGAAGAAAAGAATATATGTGGAAAACAGGTTAGAGCTTCAATCACTTGCTAAATCATATAAAATTTCAACCTTCTTTCAAGTAGTAAAAAAAAAAAAAAAAGACGAGAAAGAGAGAATGAACCAGCTGTAGGCTGCGCTTTTTTATGGCGTTCATGCGCTTTATGAGTAATAAAGTCCTAGCACTTGACCCTTTTTTCTTTCTTTTTTTATTTATAACATTCAAAAAAAAAAAAGTTTTTCAATCAAAAACTCTTTGCTTAAAAAAGCCATTTTAAAAAATATTGTGTAGTAAAAATTTGACCCCAAACGTTATAGGAAATGTTATGCTTTTTTATTATAACCTTTTTTCTCGGTTAATACACGACCTTTGATACATATAGTAAGATTGAAAGAAGAGGTAAAAAAAAAAAAATGTAGTACATAAAAAAAATTGATCAATATTAAGATGGTAGCTTATCAATACATATAAAAAATGCATAAAAAAATATTTATTTTCTTCTACTTTGATATAGTAAACTAAATGAATTTTCAATGCAACTATTGATATCAATATCGATGAGTTTCTCTTATATATAAAGTAATCTTTTTAAAAGCATGTTTTTTTTAAAGTTGGATACAGACAATGCAATACTTTATTAAAGAAATAAAACGAACTATGTTCTATCTTAAGTCTTAGCAATACAAAACTTGTTAGTAAAGAAGATAAAACCCCTTAGGACATCCGGATAAAATTTGATCTCAGCACTTTTCAACCTTTTCGTAACTTCAAATGTTGACCCAAAGTACCAACATACAAACTTAATATATATATATATATATATATATATAATCGATATTTTCTCTTTTTGTAACTCTTTTAGGTATAGCGTTTTTTCTCTCTCTCTCTCTCTCTCTCTATGATAAATTATATTTCTAAATTCACAATTTTTATTAAAATAGAAACAAAAATAAAATTTATATTGACAAGTACAGATATTTTTATTTGACAACTTTAGTCCAATTTCAACCTAAAAAAAAAATACATGATATTGTCATATAAATCACAAATAAAATATAAAAATAAAGTGGCAAAATATAAATTGTTTCTATTTTACATAACAAAGGTATATAATAAAACAAAAAATGTTTATGAATATAAAAAATATATATATTACTAAAAAAAAAAGGAAAAATAAGTTTAATAAATTTACTGTATGTGACCATTAATAAATAATTTTTCTAAATTTAATAATTATATACATTAATCAAAGTTTTTTTTGTGGTATGTTAATACTTTAAAACTGAAACAAAATAAAAAAATCTGTAATAAATAAAAATAATTTATAATAAGCCTATATATGTGTGTAGTTTATACCGTAAACTCAACATGAGTTTAAGCCTTTTTACTTTCATGTGGGGAACCATATTCACTTTATGTTTTTTTGTTACTTGATTTATTGATGTTTTGTTTCATTTTCATGGATTTAAGTCACATACGAATACCAAAAAAAAAATTTACTCATATATTCCACACATTTATTTATATGTAATGAAAAGCGGATTTTTATGTACCTTTATGTCTTTTGTCTTTTTCTCGCATTCACTCTAACTTTTTTTTTTTTTTTTTTTAATCCTACTGAAAAGGTATTAATGTTAGGCAAAAATTATTAATCCATTATTATTTCTGTGCGTAATATTTTGATTAAAATTTTCAACAAACATTTTCATAATTAATATACTGTACATATGTGGTTAAATTATTAAGATATTAAAATATAAAATAATGCTTGTATAAATATGGTCTCATTTTAATCAACTTATCAATTGTGGTATGTAGAGGATTTTTTTTTTACATTGTAATTATAAATAAAAGGACTTTTATTTTAATAAACAAAAAATTTAAAAAGTCTCAATGAAAAAATTGTAAGTATAATATAAAATAGATATATTGAAATTTTTTAATTATATTGTAAGGCTTTACAAAATTAAATTATAGACATTTTATTTTTAGTGTTTCATATACAGTTAGGTAGTTTTTTTTTTCTCCCTTTAACTTTTAATGGTCACTAGTGTGTGCTATGGTTAATTTTACCCAAGTGAGGTTCATTTTATACCTCAATTTCTATGTATCTTTTTTTTTTTTTTTTTTTTTTTCATTTCTTTCACGTGTTTTATTTCAAGCTTTTTTGATTGTGTTTTTTTTTTTTTTTTAGCTAACTTTTTTTTTCTCTTTTATATAAAAATTCCACTACTAAATGATACTAATGTAATTCTGACAGACTACACGTAAACAGAACACGTTATATATATATATATATATATATATATATATATATATATATATATATATATATATATATATATATATATATATATATATATATATATATATATACATATATACATATATATATATATATATATATATATATATATATATATATATATATATATGTATATATATATGTATGCTTTAAAGGTACATTTATACTACGACATATTTTATACTTATTTCATTTCTAATTATTTAAAAAAGTACTGCTCATCAACGTCAAACAATAACATCAAGTTACGGTACAACAGTTCAACGAAAATAACAGAAACAAAGCGAAATGCACCTTTTGAGTCATGGAAACAAACAAACAAACACAAATTGTGTTATATAGTTACTGTACTCGTTATCAGCAGGCCACAGTTATCGGCAGGTTTAAATTTTTTTTTTACACAATTTTACGAGGAAATAATGCTGAGAGACTAGAGAGAGAGAGAGAGAGAGAGAGATCTGCCGATAACTGGAACAATTACCATATAACATAAAATTATGACATAATATTTTAGTGTAGAGCATCTGTTTCGTGTTGTAAAGTGTACAAGAGACGGGTTTATTATTTTTATTTTTACTTTGCTTCTTTAATGGTGAAAAATAGCTTAGATGTACACATACACCACAGTAGTTAAATTCCAAAACACTAACGTTTAAAAAAATATAATTTTAATAAATTCAAAACACGCACGTATATTTTTTATTATAATTAATTTAAGTTAAAAAAAAATAATATTCATATCGATTTCATTAGTAATTTGATCCTATATAATATTTTTTTCCCCCTCTTCATCTTCTCCATGACATTTTATTGATATAAAATCAATATAGTGATTGTTGAAACATTGAACATGAGTGATGAGAGAGCGACGTACGTGGTAATGCGGTGATGTCCCTAGCGCGTGTAATTTGATAATCTAAGCGACACATTGAGAGCTAATAACAACGTCACACACTAAACAAATGACCACCAATAACCAATTCATACAAAAATTACAATATCTTTATTATTATTATTATCGTATACTATGATTAGAATCATATATCACGTATAGAAACTTCAATAGTCTAGTCAAAGTTAATATATTTTATACACAACTAAATTAGATTTAAGTTCATAAATCACAATATTATTTATAAAGTATAATAACATTTGTAAACTCGGGAAAAAATTATATAATACGAGTACGTACATGAAATATACGTATTATCGATGTTATATATTTTTATGTGATTTATTTTTTTAAGAGTAAAATTTCGATTATTTGTGTAACTTATAATAAAATTTTTAGAGCGTTCCCTTAAACGTTGGGATGATTTTGAAGTGTTCCTTAAAATTGAAAGTAATAAGGCTTTTAAGTATGGAATAAGCAAAAATGATTTTAAACTCTTTAAAGAGTTTTTTAAAGAAATTTAAGATCAGAGTATGGATCATGGTTCAAACCGAAAGTATTTGAGGGGAAAAAAACTTATAAGAAATATTTTTTAAAAGCAATAATGCTTTTTGACTATACTTCTAAACAGTTGGGTTAACAATTTTGTAACAATGTTATGTTACTATGAACTGCATGGGTCAATAAATTTTTTTATTTCTTCTTATTTCTTACTAAGAGGTCTGTAGCCTGATTTCGTCTAGTAAAAATACGTTAATAAATAAATAAATATATTGTTTCTAGAAGTAGAGCTTATAGCTCACTTACTATTTATTTAATTTTATAAATACGATTACATTGACTTAAATAAGCTAATGAAAACTTGCCTATCTATTCAGGGACATCAGTGCACTGGACTATTAACTACACGTAGTTTTAATGTAATACAAAATTGTAGCTAGTTTTTATTTTTAAGTCCAAATGTAATTACACAAGAGATACAGCTACGATTTTTTTTTTCAAGTACGAGGACAAAATTCAATAGAAAATTGTATGTGGGTTGCATAAGTTGACATTTTCTACTTCTTCGTTCTACGGTGGAGGGCAAATTAATGTTATTTCGCAAGTCCCATTTCGTGTTTTGTGAAATAAAAAGCAATGTTTGTTAATTCATTACATAAAATATATATAGAGAGAGAGAGAGAGTGAGAGTGAGAGAGAGAGAGAGAGAGAGAGAGAGAGAGAGAGAGAGAGAGAGAGAGAGAGAGAGAGAGAGAGAGAGAGAGAGAGAGAGAGAGAGAGAGAGAGAGAGAGAGAGAGAGAGAGAGAGAGAGAGAGAGAGAGAAGAGATTCCTACAATAATTACTTTTTGTTTCATTTTATATAAAATAATCCAAATGTATATATATAGAGAATGATTTTCATAACAATACATAACAATATAGTAGAATCCTACACATATTGTATAGATTAATATCTATATTCCAGAGTAACGCTTCGTCTGTTGGATATAGATCACTAACAACAAAAGTATATATTTTTCTCTTGCTATATGTAATTTGAAATGAGTTATTAAACCTATGTATTATTACAAACTTTTTTTTCTATCTTTTCTAAAAAAAGTAAAAATTTAGATAAAGTTTTTTATTTTCCTATTATTAAAGGGTTCTCTTCTGTATAAATTTCTTTATGCAAAAAAAAAAGGTATAGAACTTGCATGACTAACTTTTGTTACAACCATATAATATAGTGAAAAATATGTACCCCATATTAATATAATGCCAACACTATACTTACAAAAAAAAAAAACTTGTTAATAAATAATACAGAAGCTTCATTGTATTAATAATAAAATAATATAAAGCCTAGTAGAAAACAGTTTGAATTATTATTATTTCTATTTTTGCTTGCAATTGCATTTTTTTTTTTATGTATATTTTATAATATAATACAACATTGTCACGTATTATTATTCAACGTCACGAAGGTATTAAATGTGTCTCAACTATATAATATTAATCATTATTTTTATCACAAACTAACTCTAATAATAATTATATATTATGAAATAAAAATAAAAAATCTAGGATTAATATTATTTATACACAGTTAAAAGTTTAGAACACGTTGAACAAAAAAAAAACTTGCCTAGATTGATTTGGTAAGAGTCATTGATTTCTAATTTATTTTCCATTCAAGAAATGGCAAATGCAGACTCTGACGTCACATCTCGTCTGATTCACGCTTTAGTAACTAAAATAGGTAGTATGGTCACCGCATTTTTCTTATATACGGGGGTGTAACCACATTTTGTAAGCCTGTGATTGGCGTATAGAGAAAACCGCTTTTGCGGAGATGCCCGAAGTCACTTCGACAGCCAATCTCAGCAGTGGATTACAACGTCTCAGAAAATCATTAATTATTAACATTAATCAACTGAGAAGGATATTCATAGATTTAAAATCAATAGCTGACCTATTTAGGCATGTTTTGATACGATTTTTATGTCCTGACAATTCGTATTAGTTGCGCTATGATTTATTAAATGTACCCCTTTTAACATGGTTTTAGATAGGACGGTGTGAAGCAAAAAACCGCTTTTGGTGAATCGACTGTACTACCTTTATAGTTACTATAGTTCACGTGCGTGTAACACAAGTGAGCTGTGACGTCACAGTCCGCACCTGTATTTTTCTGAATGGAAAAAAATATATAAATCAATGACTCCGGGAAAATCAACGTTGATTTTTAGTTATTTTAGATTATTAGACAAGTTTTTTTTTTTTGTTCAACGTGTTCTAAGCATTTAATGAAAAAATTATTAACTCTGTAGTTCAATTAATGATTATTATATATAGAAGAAAAAAATAACGTTTTATTGTTCTTTGATCATGATTGACATTATTTCCCTTTTTTTTTTTTTAAGCAAAGAACTTTTTCTATAAAGTTACAAAAAATAAATATACATATAAAAAAAAGAAATAAAAATTTGCATTTAAATGGAATTTATTTCACTTCACACAAAAAAGACTAATGAATTTTACGAAGAGAATAAAATATTAGCATTAATAAATACAGTACAAATTAAGTTTTAAGTTTCAGTTGTAACTTCATTTTATTTAAAATATATGCATACAAAAGAGAAAAAATCCAAGCGTACTTAATTATATAATAAATAATCATTTATTACGCATATAAAATTTAGACATATTATTTTAATTCATTTATTTTTTGAACATTTTTTTTTAAATATAAATTTTTTATTTATTTTAAATACAAATTAATACAATATTAATTAAGTCAACTATTTAATATATCTGTATATTAATATTGATGTAATAATAATTAAACTAATGATAATATTTCTCTAAAATATTACATTTTGATCTATGTTTATTCATTGAATTTGACCAGTACGTATATATACATACATACAAGATAGTGAATTTCTAATTATTAATAACTAGTATAGGGAAGGGTTAGAGTATAGTGTTGATGTTTCAAATTTTGGTCATTGTATTCATAAGTGATTTAGGCTATAAAGATGAAGTTTGATAACTATGACGTATACTGTATAGTTTTGATGTCAGAAAATATTTTGAAACTATAATTTCATTTCATAAAATATTAATTTTAATACTTCATTTCATTGGTATGCAAACAAAGACATAAAATGTTTAATTACATTTGGAGTAATAACGTATGTTACATATCTATCTATATTACGTATCTATATCTCTGATGATCCATTGATGTTTCCTATTACATTTTTCATCATACTATCTTACACCTTTTTTTTTGTTTTTTCTTTCTTTTCTTTTCTTTTCTTTTTTTTTATGTGTGTTGGTTTAAAAGTTAGGTATTTTGTTATAATATGACAAGCTGGTGATTTAACTAATTAAATATTATTTTAAGCTATTATGAAGTCGTATATAGTACTTTATAAATAATAATTTAATAAAAAAAAACTTAAAGGAATAGACCAGAAGAAAACATAAGCATTTATAACACTTGATGAGACTTACATAAATAACTTTAGTTTGTCTCATGTAGCTCCTTATAGCATTGATCAGAAAATTTATTTGATTTATGCAACCCACACAACATTTTTTTTTTTTTTTTTTTTTTTTTTTTTACTAATTTTTGCATGTTTCTGACGTCAGAAGCATAAATAATCACGCAAATTACATACTTTACAGTCTTTTCACGCTTTAACATTCTGGTAAAAATTGTCATCAGTTTTAAAGATCCCATTTCGTGTTTATTCATTAAAAAGCTCATGTTGTTTTATGTGGTCTATGGCTTTAAGAATAAATAGGTATACGTCATTAAAAAATGTTCTATTTTGCTGCTAAATACAATCAAGGTCAATAGAACTAATTTAAAAACTATTTAAGTATATTTTTCCCCATTTTAAAAAGTTTTAACGTAAAACGTTACATCTCCTTTTTGTCTTGTTGGCTATATTGGTAGATATTTCCACTTTAGGTTTCAAAAGAATTTATTTATGTAAAACTTGTATTCATAATTGAAATATATCAAAAGAATTCCTAGGACAGTTTTTTTTTTTTTTTTTTTTTTTTTTTTTTTCAGAAACAAAGCTTACTGATTCATTCATGTGGAATATTTAGTTGCACAGTGGCGTGACTTTTTTTTCCTCTTTCTTCGTTCACAACGACAAAACTCTAAAGTTTAACATCAATGCATATAATAATGTTTACTAATAAATAATGTTTTGTATATAAGTTATCTTATGCAAGGTTATTATAATGTTATGATTACAGGGAGTTGGGGTTCATGTTACGCCCCTGGAGGTTGCGGTGATGGTAAAAGAGAACGTCCCGTGTGGTGTTCTGAACCAGAAAGTCGAACGGTACTTGAGTTCCTGTGTGATGCTTCTAGCAAACCAGAAAAATCTAAAAATTGCTTTACAGCATGCAGGCATCATAGAGGTATGTTATATCTACTTCAATAATAATAATTTTGGTCTCTATAGGAATCACTATACATAGAAATCTGAGCTCAAATATAGGGTGTATCTGCATGATGTTATATTTAATGCTCTTGGACATCATACTGGAGTAGAGAATAACATTGCTCAGCATAGGACAAACTTCATTTTTGGCTATTTTCTTTAAAAGAAATCAGTTAAATTTTTGGATATTATTATTTTTCTCACATACTTGAATTACTAATTCAAACTATTAACAGCATCAATGCTCTCAAAAATATTGCTTAAGGTGTAGAACACCTTGAACAAAAAAGTTGTGTAATATCCTAACAAACCTGAAAATCAACGTTGATTTGGCCGGAATCATTGATTTCTAATTTATTTTCCATTCACAAAATGCCACTGGCGGTCTCTGATGTCACAGCTTGCTTGTTTTACGCACGTGTAAACCGGGCGAGTTGTGACGTCAGTGATAGCCAGTGGCATTTTGTGAATGGAAAATAAATTAGAAATCAATGACTCCGGCCAAATCAACGTTGATTTTCAGGTTTGTTAGGATATTACACAACTTTTTTGTTCAAGGGGTTCTACGCCTTTAGTATTTTTAAACTGTCAAGATTAGTCATTTTTCTATGCCACCCATGTTATTGAGTGATCCAAAATGGTGTCGACTTTCATATGAATGCATACACCCTATATTTTAGTAAAGCATAAATATACTCACAGGATTGTAATGTTATTTTTCTACTATCAGTACTATCAGTATTATCATAAAGTCATATGTTCACGGAGAAAAATATTTACATAATTTATGCTGCATATATGTCATTTTCGCATAAATGATGCTAAATTATAACAATATAAATAATTGTGCCGTACAACATAATATTTATGCTTTTTAATATAATTAATATGCTACTGTAGAGCATAAATTATGCTGTATTGAATAAATTGTGGTGAAAATGAGCTAGCATGATTATTACGTATTTACAGTATATACGAGTATATACTGTGTGTGTATATATATATATATATATATATATATATATATATATATATATATATATATATATATATATATATATATATATATATATATACTCTACGTTACTATCCATATCAATTTATAAAGAGTATAATATTTAAAACTTTATTTTTTTACTTTTCACTCTTTTATAAAATGTTTTTAAATAATTTATACACAATGAAGGAAAGCTTATAGTAATATAAAAAGAGAAATAAACTATTTTCCCTTTCTATAAGTATTAAGTTTTTACTATATTTACAGACATAAATAAATCGTTCATCCATATATAAGTACATTAAGATTACATATTAAATGAATATAGATTTCTTTTGTTATATACGTTGTATATCATTACAAATGAAAAAAAAACTTGATATGAAATAATTATTTGATTTAAAATATTTAAATACTATTACTCTTGCTGCTATAAATTTAAATACATAATAGTATTATTTTATTTCATATAGTGACTAGGTATTAAGTAAAATTTTATATAGTGTATATTATAGTGAAAAAAAATTGTACATTTTACAAAACTTTTTATAATACTAATAATATAATCTAATTTTTTAAATATAAACTTTTTAATGGAAAGAGAAAGAGAGAAAAAAAAAAAAGAAATCACGACCTAATACTCAAAATACGATTTCTTTCAACTGAAATTGTATCCTTTCTTTTTTTTTTTTTTTTTTAAATATCAAAGTTTTTCTCTCTCGTTCGTCATGTACAACAAAATACGTTTTCTATCATTTTTTTTTAAGAAAATTCCCAGAAGTGAGCTTTTTTTTTTAACATAAAAATGGAAATGTATGTTAGTATTACAATCTCTATGGAATTTATTCCAACTCCCTAAATCCCAAAGCATCTTGAGATCACTAAAATGGAATCCATCAGCGTAAATATTCTCTTCACTTTCTTATGTTTATAACGAAAAAAAAAATAAGAAGAAGAATAAGAAAAATTATTCCAAAGACGTAACGTGCGATAAGAAATGAGAAAAATACTTACTTTTTTTTTTATCTCTTCATTAAAATTCTATTATTACTATTCTCTATCTTATATGAAAAAAAAAGAGAAGTTTTAACTTGAATTTATAGTAATCGAATTTTAGTTTTTCTTCTATCTATTTAGTACAAAAAGGATGATTATTTGCTTGTTAGCATAATATAAAGTTAATATACAACAGTAACAAAATAAACAAACATAAATCTTAAAGTTTTTTTTTTAACTAACTTCAATCTCAAATGTAATGTCTAAAATGTACAGTACGTTATAAAACATATTTTATCTTTTGCTTCCCATTACAATAAGCATGTTTTTGTTTTTTGTCTCCTTTGGGAGCTTTGTTTTGTGAGTACACACCATATTCACAGTACGCACTACAATACATACAAATATACATTAATATTATAATGATGTTGTTAATAAACATTTTATTATGATAAAAACAGCTAAAAACAATAAGAACAAAAAATAATTACGTGTTCATATAGAGTGTTTTCTTTTCTATTTAATATTAAACTTGATTTAACTTTATAAAAGCTAAAAAAATTGTCTAGAATCTTACGTGATTACTGGAGAGGTGAGGGTGTGACATGCTATAACAAAATAGAAATTTGGTTCAATGAAATATCATGAACAGATTTCGTTCTTTAAACTCATGAACTTTTTTTTTTTTAATTGAAGCCACATGAAAGTGTTGCTTTATACTTTTAATAGTTTACGTTAGATTTTTTTTGTTCTTTCAAATTTATAAATGAAGTTGTTTACTTAAAGGAATAGACCAGAGAAAAACATAATCATTTATATCACAAAGCACTTGATGGGACTTAAATAAATAACTTTAGTTTGTCTCAAAAGTCAACTGTAGCTTCGTAGCAGTGATCAGAAAATTCGATTTATGCAACCCGCACAACATTTTTCATACTAATTTTTGCATGTTTCTAACGTCATAAACATGAATTTTCACGCAAATGGCATACTTTACAGTATTTTCACGCTCTCTCGTGAGGCTACATTAACATTCTTGAAAAATTGTGGTTTTATGTGGTCTATGGCTTTAATAATTTTCTTATGAAAATATGAATTTGATCACAAATAAAAAAAATCCAACGTAAATCATCTATTTCTATTTTAAAAGTGCAAAAATAACTGATGAATTTAAAAAATACTTTATGATAAAGTTTGTTATTATTATTTGTTATTATTAGGCAGACTTGGTTACGATACTGATTTTTTGAAACTTCGTTACGATACTCACTACTTCAAGAAAAAGAAATGACGTTACGTTACTCGTTACAGTTTTTGAAAAGTAATGACACTACGTTACTCACTACTATAAAAGTACTGAAGTTACTTTACGTTATTTACTTCAAATATTTTCTTATGAAATAAAAACATTTCAAAAACATGTTAAAAATATTGTTGTTTTTTTTATATAAATCATAAATAGAGAATTTTAAATTTAAATCATAACAGTAATTTTGAAAATACTATATTTTATGCATATTTATTATATTTATATATTTATTTATGCATATTAATGCATATTTATTTACAGTACTTATAGGGTGTGTACGCATGACGTCATTCTGAGTGCTTTTCGATGCTCTTCTTGAGCAATGAATAACATTGCTCAGCATAGGACAAACGTAGTTTTTGGCTATTTTCTTTGAAAAATTAGCCATTTTTTGGTCATTATTATTTTTCTTGCATACTTGAGGTACTAATTCAACTTGTTAACAGCATCAATGCTCTCAAAAAAATTGCGAAGTATTTTTAAACTGGCAAAATATGCCATTTTCCTATACCGGCCAATGTTATTTAGTACTCACTTATGACGTCGACTTTAACATGAATGAAACCACCCTATAGATTTAGAAGCTTATTACTTTCAGTGCTTGAAATATTAGAAAGTAGTGTCGTTACATGGCAAAAATTACTTGAAAAAGTAACGAGTTACCGTTACTCGTTACTGCTACCAAAAAGTAATGACATTATGTTATTTTTTAACAAAAAGTAGTGAAATTACGTAACGTCATTACTGCCCAAGTCTGTTATTAGGTAACAAAAAATTGTACAGTATACACCTATACATTTGGATTGGATTTCAAAACTTTTCATACTAAATTATTATATGTGCATGAACATAATACAAGAATTGCATTAACTAAACCAATGATAGTATCAAAAGTAATAAATAGATTCACAGAAAGAACAAAAAGATACAATTTACCAAAACTATGGAATGAAATTCCTTTAAAACTAAAAAAAATTAAGTGGAAAAAATACTGTAAAAAAGAATTTAAAAAACTTTTATTTTAATTCAATATAAAAATTAGTAATTGAAAAACTAAATAAAGTTGTCCTTAAAACTTATGTTATTTTTTAAATACAAAAAAAGTATAAATTGTGAATATAAAAAATAATAATAATAAAGAATTATATTGTTTTGAAATTTGTTTTGTGTAAAAGAAATTATACTGGTTATATAATTAAACCATCCGATAAGGCTATGCCTTGGTTGGATAATGTATGTAAATGGAATAATAATAAAAAATGTATATATTTAAAAAAAAACTGTTTGGTGTTTCAGATAAACTTCAATGGCAAGTAGGTCAATGGGAACCTTGTCTACCAGTTTATCCATCTGGTTCTTCAACAGGGGCCCAATTAGGTGACGTAAGAGCATTCTCACCTCTACTCAATCCTACCCAAGACCCTGAAGAACTAACATCTGATAACCCACTTGAACCTCAACCTATTGAGGAATATTTAGAAGCAGCTACCGCTCAAGGGTAAAAAAATATTATTTAATCTTTAAATTTTAATTATCTTATATATAAGCTATACATATTACGTATTCATCTTGACTTTTGAGAATGTTCATTTTTAATTAATATATGTCCTAATTCATTAGTTTACATTTTAATATTTAGATGAGTATTATAATATAGTAATTTTCTTAATTATATTTTATAGAACATTTTAGTAAAATAAAGAGTAGAGAATTTTTTACTGTTGTAAAAAAAATTAAATTAAAATACTTTTTTTTTACGTAATTAAATATTTTGCTAATGTTTTTTAAAAAGCACTTTTTTCTCTCTTTTTTTTAAAAAAAAAAACTTTGTGTAAGGTAGTTTATGGTTTTTTGTACCTGTACAGTTGGTGTGAATGCACTTTAATATTAATTACTCTGTTAAAATAACAACGTCCAGTATCAACATGAGATGTAATTTTTCAGTTAGGGGAAGTAAAGTGAAACAATTTATCTTTGAACAGCCATGTGCAGTATGGTACTACAACGTAGATAATAATACACTCTGGCATATTATATAAAATATTAAATTACGGTTGTACTACTTGCATGAGTTGAATTACAGGTCAACAACGAATAAAATTCTCATGCGATAAAAATATCTATGCTAGAGGGAATATTATGCAATTTTTTTTAATCATCATTGCATAATCAATTTTAATAAATTGATACAAAATTAATTAGAAATTTAAATCTATCAACGTATATTCAGTAAAAATACACTGCGTAGTTCATGTTATTTTAGAATATAAAATATGAAACTAGTATATTTCAACGCTTTTTTAAAAAATATATTTTTCTAACCTACTCTTATTTAATAATATTAGGCAAGTATTCTAATTGCTTCAATTTATATTGTAATTATAAACATTTTTTCTGTGCAGATTACCACTTTTTTTTCTTTGGTTTAATTTGACTCGTAAAATAGTTAGAATATATATATATTATCGTTCACACTACTGATATTTATATTTGACGTACCCAAATTATTATCAAAAGTTTATATACTATAAATATTTATTTTTATCAATTAAAATAAGTGAAAAGAAATTTTCTAATTAAAATTTTATGTAAATAAAGGAACTAGTTATAATTAATAATTCTTACTAACATAATTATTTACATTTATATTTCTAGCATTATTCAATCTATATTATATTGTAACTGACTGTACTGTAAAACAGTTGCGTTAAATTGAGTGGTTGTACGCCTGATTTAGCCCAATAAAAGCCTTTATTATTAATTAATATTACTACTTTTAAAGGAATAGACCAGAGAAAAACATAAGCATTTATATCACAAAACACATGATGGGACTTACATAAATAGCTTTGGTTTGTCTCAACACCCAAACTCCTTAGCAGTGATCAGAAAGTTTTATTTAGGCAACCCGCACAAAATTTTCATACTAATTTTTGCATGTTTCTTACGTCATAAACATGAATAGTCACGCATATTGCATACTTTACAGTATTTACACGTTCTCTCGTGGGGCTACACTAAAATTCTGGTAAAAATTGTTAACAGTTTTGAGATCCCATTTCGTGTTTATTCATTAAAAAGCACATGTTGTTTTATGTGGTCTATGGCTTTAAGAGATTGCATTGCTATATGGATGCAAAATTACTTTGTTTCAGATTGGAAAGTAAAGAAGGCGGAGCTCTGGGAGTGATGCAGCGTGCTGTAGCGTGTGTTCTCGTGTCACATGAGTCACGTGCAGTTCATCGTGCAGTAGATGACGACAACTGCTTTACAATAGCACGCAAACCTGACCCAGTACGTCTATGTCGCGTGCCCACACCACAGGTCAGTTCAGGTGGATTTTATCATTAATATTAACAAGATTTTCTCAACTAATAACCAATCGCATTACCCTAAATTCAATCAAAGCTGTTTTTTTAACTTGATAAAAATAGAACACAAGTAAACATATGACAAAAAAAACTTGTTAATGTACTTGTAGTAACTTTTTTGTAACCCAATTCTAGTAATGAAATTTGAATACAGGATGTTGTTTGATCAATCAATAGTACTCACCTCTCGTGCCCTTTCATTTTACCAACCCCTTTTTAGTAACAAACACAAAGGCTTGCTCATCTCTTTTTCTTTATACCTACCTACTCGTCTTGCAAACTTCCGGCTTTTTGCTTGCTTTTGTTTTTTAGGAGAGGTTATTGAAGAGCAATACATCAAGTAGGGAGAAGAGGATTTTGTTACTGTATATTATACAACCACAAAACAAAAAGTTTCTTTTACAAAATGAAACCTTATAATAATATTATTAAATTTATATTTGTTTAAAGTTTAAAATTTGATTAACTATTTTAAATACATTTTAATTTTAAGAACACTAAAATATAATTAAATAAATACTATGTACATTATATAAAATGAATATTGTAGACCTGTTGCGTCTATATTTAAGTGTGTTTTAATATTTACATGATATTTCTTTTGCTTTTTTTAGGATTGTATCGTATCTGATTTTTCTGACTGGAGTGATACGTGTGTTGATGGTTGTGGGTTAGCAAATGAGACTAGAGTACGGAGTGTTCTGGTGGCACCACACAACGGAGGAAAACCATGTCCTCAGGTAGGTTACAACAGAACAATGTGCTTTGTTAGAAATATAGTAGTTTATTAATTAACAATGTGATCTTTTCACGTTAAAATGAAGAAACTACAAATTTGACTCAAAATGAACAATTTATAATTAGCATTTTTACGTGTACAGGAGAAGTAATTGGTGGGTGATCTTGGAATTTGAAAAGTGTACATTGTTCATTTTGAGTAAATTTTGTAAAGTATAGTTGGTTCATTTAGACTTGAGAAGAACGGAATGTCTTCTATATTAATCATAATCAGCAGTGACATTCAGCTATTTATTTTCATTATAGCTCAGATTCTTATATTTACGAGAGAAAAATGATGTAATATAATATATTGTTATCAACATGTCACATAGCATAAATGTAACTATTTTGGAATTGAATAAATATAAAACATAACTTTTATATACTATACGTACGTCATAATCAGTCACTAATCACTGTACAGTTTTTTTTATTGATAACAAGTAAATACATACATACATAAGTCCCACCAAGATAATGAAGTCTTATCGGTGGGTGCTTAATCAACATATAAAGAAATTAGTAAGTAAAAAATAATAATAATAATAATAGTTATACAATATTAGCACATTTCACAAAATAGTTTTTTTATGCTACAAGAATATATATTGTTATACTTTATTCAGAAACTAACAAAAAACAACATTTTATTTACATAAATCCCAATTTTTTTACTTTTACTTCTTTTTGAAGGCCCGCGTAGCCGTCTTATTTTATTTAATATTAAATTAATTTAAAAAATATAGGCCGCTGTGATTGGCTGAGAGTTAACTCTCAGCCAATCACAGCAGCTTATTTTCTTAAATTAATTTAATATTAAATAAAATAAGACGGCTGCGTGGGCCTTTACCCTTCGCATCCTTGATATATTTTGAAATGATATTACAAATTAGCGGTAATTAAACACTCAGTGTCCTCTCACCCGTATCTATTTTTAAATTTGGGAACAACAACCGGTTCAAGAAGCTGTTGTCTTGTATTATGAGAATGATATATTTTTTCAAGATTTACAATAGTATTAAATTCATCAACTATAATAACAGACTTTGCAAGATTTTTTTTTAAGGGAACAATATTAAAATGAATAAAATATTTAACTTTGTCTTCATATTTGTCATCAAACTTTAACAACTTTGCTAATTTTAGTAGCAGTTTAAATAGCATAAATTACGACGTAATGAATCAATAAGAAAGGTGATTTTTTTTTTTTTTTTTTTTTTTTTTTTGAAGTTTATGATATTTTTGGAAAGAGCTTAAAAATTTTTTGAGGCGATATTTTTTCTTAGGACGATTGGAGCATGTGAAGTATTTATAATTAATTTTTGAAAATCGGCCTAGAAAGCCGGTTCAGTAACCAGTTTAATAAAATCAGTTTGTCCTCAGGATTTCAAAAAACTGGCTACTGAACCTTCTACGGTCAATACTTTCTAAAATAAATGCCCGATTGATGACATCACAGGTTTTTTAGGTTGATTTTCAAAAATTAATTAAAAATACTTCCCATTCTCCAATCGTTCTAAGAAAAAATAGCGCCTCAAAATTTTTTAAAACTCTTTTAAAAATGTCATAAAAAGTGGGGGTTAAAAAGAATTCACTTTCGTTATTGCTCTATAGTATTATTATAATTACGTATAATATAGTTTTACCGTCCGTGTAGGTGTAGAAAAATAAACTAACAATTTCGTAGGCGTTTACCTGCTTCCTGCTTTACATTACAGAAAAACTTCACTTATCCTCCAGGATTAGTACCCTGCTTATCCTCACCTTGAAAAAAAGATGCTAAATATAGTAAAAACTTTTAGATGTGATAGACAAACATAATAAATATAACTATCATTAAGTTTGAACAATTCACAGTTGATTAAACTGTATATTATTATAAAATAATATCGTTCATGTAAATTATATTTTCATATTAATTGGTACGTACAGAGTTCCTCAGGCATACACAATATTGTATTAATTAATAAACTAATTGATTTGATAATTGGTTTCAGGTCAATGACAGTTCTTCAAACAAATTTATTATTATGAAAAATACATAATTTCAGAATTCAGTGGTTCAGTCGATGACTTAAACAACTTTAACTATATTTATGTTCATTATAATTTAGTTGCGTACGATAATTTTGTAATGATAGTTATATTTTCTAAATTTATATGTACATAACTCTAACTATAAAGATAATTAACAATATCAATACGCTAACTAAATTTTTATTGTTATTATTTTTTATTTCATTTTATATTTATTTTCGTATAAAATGGGAAAATGTTGCTAATAAAACAGTAGTTGTTCTTTGTGAATTTTATTTTTTTAATTTTTTTTTAACATTTTTTAACAGCATAAAAATTATAGTGTGTGTAGGTGGGTGTGTAGGTGGATGGGTGTGTTATACATATACACATAGTCTCACACATATACACATAGATACACATTATCAAATTTAATGATAGTTATTTCTATCTATATGCTAACTTCCTGCATATCGATGCTGCTAAATAATTTTTACATTAATTAACCATTTAACCAAATATTGTCAAAGGTTTTCTTATTATTAAGACCTTTACTCTAACCATAATTCCAGAACATGTTATAAATAAGTCAGAGGACCATGTAAGTACTTTGTTTGGCCTCGTAATAAAAACGATATCTTATTATTTAATAGCCGATTAAAATACAGCCAGAATTGCAAAATATTTTTAATTTTCTGCTTAATTAAATTAAAACACAAAATTTACTTCAATAATTTAAAGTTATACTTGAAAAAAAAATTATTACTTTGATGATACAATAAAAAATAATCATTCTAAAATAATTTTAACCGATTCAATTTGTTTTTTGATGTATCTCAGTTTTTTCATATTGTTTATTTTTAATTTAATTTAAAGCATTTTTATTATTTCATATATATATATATATATATATATATATATATATATATATATATATATATATATATACATGTTTATTTAAAGATTGTTTCTCCATTTAATTATATTTACATTGCATACGTACATACAGTATAGTACGTATAAAAGATATATCTTTAGGTTAAATGCGTCTTTTTTTTTAATGTTTTATTTGTTTAAAAAAAATAATGAACATATTATCCATTTTGTTTTATTTGTTTGATTAAAACAAAACAAAGTTTAGAAAATATTATATTACAATAGAGTTGTATTTAAACAGTTTTCAAATAATATATATATATATATATATATATATATATATATATAATATATATATACAGGTTGTATGTGCAGAACAAAAAAAAACGTTTTTATTAATAGCTTACTATTAAAGGTAACGAGTTGAAATATAAATTTTTCACTTGATATTAGCAAACATGTATCACAATACATTAGATTTTATTACAAGAATAAAACACGTAAAAAAAAAAAAAAAAAAAAAAAAAAAAAAAAAAAAAAAAAAACTTGAAAAAAAAACTGATTGCTTTATTTTTATATTATATAAATAAAAATCGCACTTTGATTGTTTAGACTTAAAAAATTTACTACCAAAAGTAAGAGTCAATAATTTTAAATAAAATAAACTCTCATAAAAAAAAAGTAATGAACTAAAATTTTTAATGTTTCAATATGAATTTTATTTACTAACAAAATTCCAAAATATATAGAACTATAATACTCATATATAACGTCAGAATAAAATGTTATTACTTTTTATCGTACATTTTTTTTTATTACCGAAAAAAAAATCTTTATGCTAACACTAAAAAAAAGTAAATAAATAAAATAAATGAAAAAAAAATACAAGTAAAAAAAAAATAATAATAACATAACATTTTATATATTGACAGCATTGACGTAAATATGAAGTGATGGTATTAAATTGACCCGTTTTTTTTTTCCTTTCATTATTTAGGGGGGAAAAAAAGATTGTACACATCAACAAAATCTATAATAAATACAACAATTTTACATTACGAATTAAATGCTTGGTAATTAGATTATTAAAATCCTTTTCAATATTGTATATATGCTATTACATTTAAAGCTGATTATTGTTTATTTAAAATAGGATTAAAATTTATATTGATAAAACGCTTAAAATACGTTTTCAAAACTCTCTCCCTTGTACCCTAAAAATTTAACATATTAAAAAGATGAAAATTTAATGATTGTTGAAAATAGAATGATCTATCATGTTTTCATACTTGATTGCTTTGTGGCTGTTTAATGTTGAAAACAAAAGTCTAAATATGTATAGACTTTGACATTTAAAGTTAGAACACCGTAATGTCAAATAAACACTAATTTTTACGCTTATTGTAAAAGCTACCTATAAAAAATTGAATGTAAGAGTGAAATAAATATTAAAATTATCAACTTTTTATAGATTTAAAAATTCAAGAATCTTAATTTTAAAATACCTTTGTGCAATACATAAGTTCACTGAACTAGACTTAAAAAACCTCAGTCGATTTAAATCGGGCATGCCTACAGTATCGCCCATTGTCACATTTGAGGAGAAGGGGTGCGGCTGGGCGATACAGTAAAAGGTCGAACGGCAGGTAACTCAGGTTTTTTGAGTCGAGTATACAACAGTACCTTAAACCATAATATTATTTTTAATGTGTTACAGCTAACAGAAATACGCCCATGTGGACCACGACTTGAGTGTTTGAGAGATCGTACACAGCCAGTTTTAGCAAATGAATATAAACTTAAAGTTGGAGAATGGAGAAGATGTGAGGCACCTACTAGTCTTGTTTCTTCTGATGCATTGTATGCAGTTCCTGGTTCTGTTCCTGGTCAGATGTCAGGAAGTAGTGGTGGCAGTAATAGTCAACCACATTCCTGGGACGTAGCAGGACATGAGAACTATACTTATCAGCCTCAAGTTGGGTACCAAACCAGGGAGGTGTCTTGTCGAGACTCAAAAGCTGCATCAGTTGATATAAGGTAAGATTTTTGTATTTCATTGTTACTGACGTAAGGAAAATATAAAACACCTTGATTATCAACATTTGTACAGGAATATGAAAAAATATTTTAATTTAAAGGAATTGACTAATAAAGGAACAACTGTTTTGAGACCGACTATAAGCGATTTCGCTCACATCCGCTTCCGTTTCGACGTACTGCGCATGCGTAGTAAGTATAAACGGAAGTGGATGTGACCGAAATCACTTAAAGTTGGCCAGACGTGAACACTTTGATTTTATATTTATTTTCATTTTGACGACTTATTCATCACTTATCTGACGATACGAAATTTGAATTTATAAATTGAATTTACTTTGCTGATGAGGCAGAGAGGGTCAGAGATAACGGCGTGAAAACTCAGCTGAAACATTTTCGCACTTTTCTCCCTGTCTTATAAGCCAATCAGAGTCCTAGAATATCGTGACGTCAGATTAGTGATAACTAAACCGTCAAAATAAAAATAAATTCAAAATCAACGTGTTTATGTCTAATTAATGGATAATAAGGCATGGTAATTATTATTTTAATATTATAAATGATAACAAA
This sequence comes from Ecdyonurus torrentis, assembly GCA_949318235.1. Taxonomy (NCBI): domain Eukaryota; kingdom Metazoa; phylum Arthropoda; class Insecta; order Ephemeroptera; family Heptageniidae; genus Ecdyonurus; species Ecdyonurus torrentis. The sequence continues at coordinate 12,812,070 of OX439130.1, forward strand.
AAACTTTACTATGGATTTAATGTGCTGCTAACTTTCATTGTTTCTAATAATTCATTGTTCTTTGGGGATTTCAATCATATTTATATATTCAACTTTGTAATGCAGCCAACGCAAATTTATTGAAAATATTATTGAGTGTTTAAACATAATCCCTTTTACAACATAAAATAACAATAATTAAATACATAAATATCCATAATTATATAAGGTACTTATATAATACTATAAATTATAAATTTAATCCAGAAATCTTGATAATGAACCACCTACGCATAAATATTAGTTAAAGGCATAGAAAACATAAAAAAAAACATGTTCTTTAACACAAAATGGAATTTACAAAACTGAGGATAATATTTACCAGAATGTAAATGTGGCCCCACTAGAGAGCGTAAAAAAACTGTAAAGCATGCAATTTGCGTGAATATTTCTGTTTATGACGTCAGAAACAGGCAAAAACTAGTATAAAAATGTTGTGCGGGTTGCATAAATCAAAATTTTCTGATCACTGCTACGGCGCTACAGTTGGGTTTTGAGACCAACTATTGTTATTTATGTAAGTCCCATCAAATGTTTTGTGATGTAAATGCTAATGTTTTCATATTATCTATGCCTTTAATATTTCAAAGGCATAATTTCTTTAAGAATCTACAAGAAAAATTAATTGAAAAATATATATTTCTTTCACTTTCAAATATCAAAAAGAAAGATGGCTGCTTTTATATTTAATTTTTTTAAATATGTATATATTTTACAAAGGTATCTTTTTCTTTGTTAACAATAAAATAATGGATTATAATAGCAACAGTAGCAGCAGCAGTTTTAATGTTTCTGTCTTGATCAAAGCGGTTTAATATAAGGAGAGAGAGAGGAGAGAGAGAGAGAGAGAGAGTATAAAATATAAGTTCAAATATAAAGGTTAAGCATGTAGATTACCATAATGAACACCCATCCCATATGTTTAAAACATCCTCTTTGATTAATAATACATAGTATGTGATTTTATTAAAGACCTATATTTCCATATTTTAAAAGTTTATACTTCCCACTCCCTCCATTTTAGTATCAAATTAAAACTTGTTTTTAAAGTTTTGTATAGTTTGTTTTTTAATTGTACCGAAATGTTGTTTTTTTTCCCTAATGTAGTTTGAACCAATCTTAGCGTTATTGTGGGATAAGAGAAATTAATTGATTGTTTAAGGGGGTAGGTTACCGACTGATATCTCGCAAACTAGGACGGTTGCGAATAATAATAATAACACAAAGTAAAGAAGAAATGTTACTTAAAAATTTAGTTATGTCAAACATGTGAAAACACGATCAAATATTTAAGTTATTACACTTTGAAGATAACATGTAAATGTGGAAATTTAAATTTGAGCGGGAAATTTTAGTCAAAATTAGAAACTTTTTTACAATTAAAAATATGATTAAAAATTTTTTTGGTATATAAAAATATATTTTAAATTTACTTGATTTTATTTGAAAATTATAGTGTTTGTTTTATTGGAATTAAATCATGTACAAAAAATTATGTGGAAAATATAGTTCTTCTTTTAGCGATTTCCGGTCCAAGTCGGTCCCCACCCGCCTTAAGGAACAACTGTTTTGAGGCCGACTTTAGGTGACCGAATGATATCTCGCAAACTAGACGGTTGTGTATTACAATATTAACACAAAGTAAAGATGAAATTTTACTTAAAAGTTTAGTTGCGTCAAACATGTGAAAACAAGATAAAATATTTAAGTTATTCCTCTTTAAAAATTACATGCAAAATGTGGGAATTCAAATTTTTAGTGGCAAATTTTAGTTAAATTAGAAAAAAAAATTAAAATTAAAAATATCATTAAAACTTTTTTTGGAACAATAAAACATTTTTTTAATTTTACCCAATTTCATTTGAAAATTATAATGTTTGTTTTGCTGGAAATAAAGAATGTACAAAGAATTATTGTCAAAATATAGTTCCTCTTTTAATGATTTCCGGTCCAAGTTGATCACCTTCTACGTTAAGTGATTTCGCTTACATCCGCTTTCGTTTTGATGTACTGCGCATGCGTAGTAAGTAGAAACGGAAGCGGATGTGAGAGAAGTCGCTTAAAGTCGGCCTCCAAATAGTTGTTCCTTTACTAGTCAATACAATATTTTAAAGTATACGCATGACGTCATTCTGAGTGCTTTTCGATGCTCTTCTTGAGCTATAAATAACATTGCTCAGCATAGGACAAACGTAGTTTTTGGCTATTTTCTTTAGTAAATTAGCTATTTTTTGGTCATGATTATTTTGCTTACATACTTGAGGTACTAATTCAACCTGTTAACAGCATCAATGCTCAAAAAAAATTGCGAAGTATTTTAAAACTGGCAAACTGTGCCATTTTCCTATACCAGCTAATGTTATTTAGTATTTACTTATGACGACGACTTTAAAATGAATAAAACCACCCTATTTATTGAGATCGTACAGTTCTCACTGATGCAAAGGTTAAAAAAAAATGTTGAACTATAAATTACAAATTATTATCAGCTGATTTTATATATTAATGTCCAACGTTAAAGTTAATATCATATTAAATTAATACTTTTAAAAAAAAGGTAACAATATGTATTTAATTAAAAGTTACTGAAAGCAAATTTCCAACCTAACATTATTATTCATAAATTTTTATTGTAATTATGACTAGACTATGTAATATAATATAATGTTGTTTTTTTAATAACTTTATTTAATAATTTGCTCTACTTTTAAAAGAAGCTTATACATATAATATTATAAAAGTTTTAATCTCTTTTCTATGAAATAGTTAACTAGTAGCAGACAAGTGAAACGTATTGAAGCTCATTGGGTTCTTTCTTTATTGTTATTTTTTTAGTTGTCATGTATTTAAAGAGAATGGGATTATTTTTGCAAATGTTTGAGAAACTTTTGAATCGATATTAAAAGTTAACTCGTATATCTTAAATAGAAGTTGTTTTTTTTTTTTTTTTTTTTAAGTGTAAAAAAGAAACATTTATCATCATATAAAATTTGTAGTCGTTGACCAATAGCGATTAAATTGATAAATTTTACAGCACGATAACATTATTTTCTGAATTCTCAAGTTAAAATATGAGCTCTAAAAGTGTAGAAATGGTAACAAAAATAGATCATTTTTTAGGGCTCTAAAAAGTTTTTGTCCCTAAAATATAGCTTTTCTTTATATTATTAAAAAAAACAAAAAAAAACTAGAATAAAACTTTTTCTTTTTGAAAAGAATAAAAATTACACATATTTTTTAAGGTTATTTTTATTTTCACTTCATCTATAATTTTGGTGTTGTGCCACAATTTTTACCACAAAACTTTGTACATTTTTTTGTGTGAAATATATATTAATATACGTAGTAAATTATTTATGTTTGTATTTAATTAAAACTTTTTGGCATGTTTGATTTTTTTTTTTTTTTTCAAAGAAAAAAGTTAGTTAAAATGACCATGAAAAAAAGCATAAAGTAAATATATTTATCTAGAATTTTTTCCTTTATTCTATGTAATGAGCAACAAATAGTTATTGATTATACCTAAAAATAATTATTTACTATACTGATAACACAGTATAAAAAATTTACATTTTATTTATTGAATTATCCGATTAAAAAATTACATATGAGCAATATTCTAAAATCTAAAATGTTTTTTTTCTTTTAATGAATATAATATATTTTTAAATAATCCAGTTACAATAAAATGTAATTAATTAATTTTCTAGCATCCTTCTAAACCTTTATTCTTTACCTAAATAAAATCAGTTAAAAAACGTTACCTCAATTTGAAAAAAAGAGAAAGAAAGAAAGAAAAATTACATTTCAAAAAATTTTTTCTTTGGTTCTAATATTGACGACTAAAATAAATAAATTGAATAAAACCAAATAAAAAAATATATATTTGTTCATGTTTACATAAAGATTTCAAACAAAATTTCTATCATATTTTAATTAAAAAAAACATTGAAGTTCAATACAAATATTTGCCTTATATGTATGAGAGAAAATCAAAGTCAATTTTCAATCAATATTTATATAAAACTTGTTTTTTTGAAATTAAGCGTGAAATAAAGTTACAATTATAAAAGATGTTTAGATTGTAAAAAGGGGGGAGAGGAAATGTTTCAATTTAATCTTTAATAATTTTATTGTCTTTAGTAAAGCTTTTATTTTATTTTTTTTTCTATCAATAAATGAAAGTTGTGTTGATTTTAAAAAATTAATAACATTGAATTTTTTTATTAAAATTTTTGTTTACAACAACATTTTTTTTTTTTTTTTTTTTTTTTTGCAGCTTTAAAAAAAAAATCTTGTTTTTTACAAAAAAGTAAGACTACGTTGAAGTAGTTTTCAGAAACACAGTTTTATTGTTTATTCCCAGGTCATGGTGTTATAAAAAGTTTCAAAATTTGTTTTTTGATAGACTAGATAAATAATTACTAGAGTTTTAAGGTAGGTGTTATTTATATTTAAATAATGTTGTTCTCTTGTGTGTGTTTTTTTCTAGCTTGTGTTTAGGCGGTCGTGGTGAATCTGCGGTACCAAGTAAAGTTCGTCCATGTGTAGTGGCCCAAGACTGCGTGGTCAGTCAGTGGTCACCGTGGTCACGTACACAAGAAGGCTGCATAGCTTCCTCAGGAGAGGTAAAAACTTATAAACTAATTTATTTAAACCATAACTTTTATACACGTAACAAAAAAAAAAGTATAAAAAAATCGCGTTTTTTTTTCTATATAAAATTTATATTTTTCAAAAAAAAGTTTTTTCTTTGTAACTTTTTTTTTTATTATTATTATTATTTGTTCAGATACGACCTGAACTTCATTCTCGAAAGCGTGATGTGGTTTCTTTACAACAAGGAGATGGTCAACCGTGTGCTCATTTAATAGAAGAAAGACGAGTCACTGACCGAGATCAACTGCAACTGTGTTCAGATAAGTAAGTGTACAATTACTTACTTCGTTTGCTTTTGTTAATTATACTAGAAGTGTCATGTGAATACAAGACTATACAGTATTATATTATATATACCTTTATATACAGATTATCTCTCTTGCTTTTTTTTTTTTAATAAGTTAATTAAAAGTTACTTTAGAAAATGAACTAAATGTACATAGTATATAAAATGTAGATAATTGAATGGAAGTAGGTAAAGCTTTACTTATCTAAATTAGATTGTATTTAACATACAGTATTATATGTACAAAAAAAGTACATTACAGTAATATATTATTAAATTTAAATTTAAAGCAGCAAATTTATTATAGTTTCACGTTACTTTTTTTTTTTTTTTTTTTTTGTATTTTTTTTTTTACCGTAGTAAATTTATTTTAGTTAAAAAAAAATTTATATTTGATTTAATGCTTCCTGTAGTATATCGACATCAATATGACGCATAATGACAAAATTTGCTGCAATCTATTTTATATTAGTTTTGAAATTGTAACATTTTTGGATATAAATAGAATACAAGTTCAAAAAAAACATTTAAACTGGATATTGCTATAGAGAAAAATATCGAATATAAAAAATTTTGTACAAAAGAACAAGTTTAAACAGATTACCTGTAAAATTGATTTTTGTTGGTTTTGAAAATTGAAAAGTAAACGTCAAAAGAAAAATCTAATATTATATCAAAAGATTATCAATAACAGAAGTTTTTGACAAGCCAAAGGACAAAAGATAATTTTTATGTGGTTGATTGATGACAGGTATCGTTGGCTAGCTTCACGTTGGAGCGCATGCGTTGTGACGCAATCTGAAGGTGGAGAACACTTACAAACTGTAGGATGTGGAGGTGGAGTTCAATTACGTACTTTAAGTTGCGTAATGAAAATAGGAGATCGTCCTGTATCTCCAGATCATTGTGCATCACTTGAACCTCTACCAACTGTTCAAAGGTACATCGTATTATATACATACATCATATCTATAACCAAAAGGGATTGTAATTAATTAATTAATTAACATTTATATACATACTTAGGTGTGAGGTTGCGTGTCCTAGAGATTGCGAAGTAGGTGAGTGGGGTCCTTGGGGACCATGTCGTCCATTTGACTGCCCCGTAGCTACTTCTGTTGAAACTCCTACTGAAGGTAAGCGCAATAACATCAATATTGATTAACTAATTAGTACACCAAGCCTCTTTGATGTTATCTGCTATATAGATATTATCAAGGACATTATCTACTATCGTTAATATTCATCAACTATATACTGATGACAAAAAAATACATATGATGACCTTTTCAGTTTTCATACTAACGTTTAATAAATATGAGAGAAAAAAAATAAAGCACAAATATAATAAATATTTATTCATAATATTATATTTCATCAATATATATTTGACAAGGTTATTGCTTAAAAAATAATATTAAATAAAGTTTCACACACACACACACACACACACACACACTCACACACACACACACACACACACTCACACACACACACACACACACACACACACACACACACACACACACACACACACACACATATATATATATATATATATATATATATATATATATATAGTATAAAATGTAATTTTTTTATTTTATTTATTAAACACATTGCGTGTACAACATACATCTAAACATTCAACTCATAAACATTACATATAATATCAAGATCAAATAACAGTATTATACATGTTGATCAGTGCCCTCGGCATAGTAGGCCATACTTAAATGTCTCCTAGAACATGTGAGGAGATGATACTGTTCACATGACATCCCACACAAGGAGCAGATACAATTATTATTACAAATATGATATTCTTTAGTGTTACAAATTTTGTGATGAAAACCGTGTGCCGCGTAGCGGGTGATAATATTACGATTCCTCTGATTTGAGTTTTTCCATGTATCATTTTTTAAAGCTGGTGTATTATAAAATGATAGATTAATATCATCGGTTTTATTTTCTCTAATTTGAACAAACTTAATAAAATTTTCAGTTTCTGGCAAATTAAATTTTAATCTCAGCTCCCGTACATAAAACTCCTCTCCTGAAAGTTCATAAACTAGTCTAGATTTTGTATATTTTGAGAGGCACATTGCTCTCTTAAGAAAACGAGATTTTACAGACTCTAATAAGTTGAAGTCTGTGATGGTTAGATATGACCAGAAAATCTCTATTCCATAAGATGCTACAGGTGATATTTTCAGGTGAAAAAGTTTTATGGCCGTTTTCAGAGATAGCAAATGTACGTTTGATATGGTGAAGGATGCTGTGATGGCACTTTTGCTTCTATCTTTGACATGAGCTGCAAATGTCTTGCCTGATTGCTGTAAGGTAATACCTAGATATTTAAATGAGCTTACAAACTCCAATTTAGTTCCATTACAGTAGATATTTTCCGGAGGAGGGTTTGTTTTTGGGCGGCCACCACTTGCATATTTAAACTTCATTATTTTTGTTTTATTCGCATTTATTTTTAACCCATTTAGAGAGGCCCATTTAACTAATTTATCCAAAATTTTCTGTAATTTTTTTAAGTTTTTACATATAATAGCCAAATCATCAGCATAGATACTGAGAAAGATCTCAGGATCATCTGCTATTAAATTAACAATTTCCTCGATTATAGTTAGTATATATAGTATACTAACTATAAAATGTAATAAAACATAGTATTATTTTATTTCAATTAAATCAATAAGTAATTCAATGTTTGTATATATTTTATCAGATATAAAAAAATAACTAAACTGAATTTTTTATAGATTAAATTGACATGTATTCCACATCATGTAACATTATAATTCACAGGGTACCGTCAAAGAGAGCGAACAGTTGTGGTTGCCGCGAGCAAGAGAGGCTTAGAATGTCCAGCTACGCGAGAAGTGCAACCGTGCGCTCAACCCGCGTGTCACATATGGAGAACGGGACATTGGGGTCCATGTCAACTTGACCCCGGGGTCGTACGTTGTGGTGAAGGACGGAGAACACGAACTGTAACTTGTACTACTTTAGATGGGGTGAGTTAATATCAATTATATATAGCCTTAAAAAAAATTATTATTACATTCAAAATGTCAGTTTGTAATATTATTTCAATCGATTTTATTTCTGAATATTAGCGAGATAATCTAATTTTCTAGTACAATGCACTTACAAAATTGTATATTTTGTGAATTAATACAGTCAGTAATCACAATAATTGAGCAATCATGTTCATAAAGGAAATATAAATTTGGTTAAAATATATAAATTTCACAATGTGGAAGTTTCCATGAAGTTAAGACCCTGTTTTGAGCACATAATTAGAAAGAGTATAACTAGTAGATTCTATTGAAGTATTGCCTTAAAATTGAAGTCAATATTTACCTTTATTATTTACATTTTAATCATTAATTCACTTATTAAAAAAATGCCCGCCATGCCCCCCAGAATACCCTGACGTCATTTTTCGATGCCTGTTTGAATTTACAGCGGAATTCGATCGTCTTCTGCAAAATTTAACGCGTGAATGTTCAAATTAACGTTAATATTATTTAAATACAGATGGTGGTGAACGACGCGTTATGTGCTCGACATGAGGTAAAACCTCCTCAAGATGAGCCGTGTCTCCATCCTTGTCCCTTTGACTGTGTCCTCTCACCTTGGTCAGCATGGTCACCTTGCAGTCACGCGTGCTCCTCCCCACGTCAAGCAGCCTTGAGACAACGAAACAGAACCGTGGTGGCACCCGCAGGACCAGGTATAATTAACCTTAAAATTATATTCATTTAATTTATTAGACATTCAGTAATTATGAATACAGAAGGGGAAATTTAAGAATGTGTTATAAAAATAATGAAAAAAAAAAAAGATCTCCCCTAAAATATATTTATATATTAAAGTATAATTTCAAATCGATTCTCATTTAAAATGTTAAGAGTATTTTATTATTAATAACTTCTTTCCTGTAAAAATTGTTGCAATTCATAGTGCTATTTAAAGCTTTATAATAACGTATTTGCGTGTACTTTAGGTACAAATGAAAAGGCAAGGGGAAAAATATATAAAAAGAAAAGAAAAAAGAAAAGAAAAGATATTTCTTTCTATACTATATATATAAACGTTACGTAGACATATTGTAAGCTTTTTTTGAATTTTATTTCTCCCCTTTAGACGTAAAAAAGCATAACAAAAGAATTTACTACCGCTTTTCCACTTGATCATCTTAAAAATTACGTAAATGAGGAGGCAATAAAAAACACTTTATAACGTTTTTTTTTTTTCTTTCTTTCTTTCTTTAATAAAATATGACTTACGTATATTTTTTATGATCCTGCGTGTAAATATTATACAGTATAAGCTATCTTTTATATTTTGATGCAAAAATTTAATTGTGGTATTAAAAATTTAATTTTTCCTTTCAATTTATATGTAAAATTTTATACTTTAGATGCTTGGTGTCAGTGTTAAAAATAATTCTAAAAAAAGAAAAAGATAAAAATTTACGAAAAGCTGAATGATGAGTAATATTAAAATTTATTATATATATCTTTATTCCAGGTGGTCACGCATGTCCAGATCCTGATGAGATGCTGCAAATTGAGGCTTGTAATCTTCATAGTTGCCATGGTTACAGCTGGCTGGCGCTACCTTGGCAGGTAAATATTATAAGTTTTATTATATCTATATATCTTTTTACTATATTTTGCTTTCATCTAAATTTCTTTGAAATATTAAAAGCTCTTATACATAATATATAATATCAATTTTTTTTTTTTTTTAATTCATTATATTTACGATACATTAATAAATATTTTATAGACATAACATTGATAATCAACTTCAAGAATCAGATTCAAGACTGATAAATGTTACGAATAATATTATTTATCATATTTGACTTTGTTTATTTGATTTTCAAAAGACAAATTGAAAGTCAATTTCAGTTATTATTTACACAACTTCAAAGAAATTTTTGGTGAATGAGTTTGCATGTTATTTTCATGAAAGATAGTAAAGTTCCTATAGCAGTACTGTACTCTGACCAAATTACTTCTATTTTGTTGAAAACCTCACTAAACTAACATGCACTTTATCATGACCTCTCAACAATGTAAAAAAGTTATTGACATTTCTTATGGGGCTAGAATACTCGTTATTTTCTAGTGTACTTTAAAGCCATAGATTTCATGAAATAACATGTGCTTTGTAATGATATAATAACAATTGAAATCGCCAAAACTGATGACAATTTTTACCAGAATGTAAATGTAATGCCACAAAAGAGCGTGAAAATTTTACTATATAGTAAAATTAGTAGTTGTGCGGGTTTTAAAATTGAAATTTTCTGATCACTTCCACGGTTCTACATTTTTTTTTTTTTTTTTTTTTTTAGACAAACTAACGTAAGTTTTATTAAGTGTTTGTGATATAAATATAAATACTTATATTTTCTTGTGGTCTATTTTTTTTAAAAGAAAGTCTTAAATGTCTGAGTACAAAATATGTTTCGTATTTCTAGTCGTGCGAGGTTCAGAACAGCACTGCAGTGTTAGCCGTGCTCCTCCAGCAAGCCTCTGAAGAAGAAGAAGAGGGTGGTGAGGGAGGTGCAGGTCTTGAGGACACCGCAGATACCGCGTGTGGACGTGGCGTGCAGCGCCGTGAGGTCTGGTGCATGGAAGCCAATGAGCGCAGAGTACACGACTGGAAGTAAGTACACCATCGATCTTTTTCAAAGTCTCGTGCTTATCGCGGCTTAAACATTAAATTACTAACTCTTAAAAAAAATTATAAATATAAACAAAAGGTAAGAAAAAAAATTATACCTTATCTTACAGTAACTATAAATAATTTTTCAATTTAAAAAACAACAAAAATTATAAAAATGTATGATAAAATATATAAATATTTACTTTCATATATGTATTAATATTTACCTCTGTTCAAGTATCTACATATTTTGAAGAGGGTGTGTAAAACACAATGCCTGTTGAATGTTAACGTTCAATAAATTTCATAGTCAACATCATCACAGTGACACATTTACATTCCATGATTACCTGTAATTAGCATAACTAACTAAGTTTGTTTGTTTACAGATGTCGACCTCTCAACAAACCGGTTAATTTACGTGTGTGTAGTGCTCCGTGCCCGCAAGATTGTGAGGTATCTCCGTGGTCTGAGTGGAGCTCTTGTCCTCAAGAATGTACACCAGGTAAGCTATTATTAATCAATAAAACATTGTTTGTCATGTTTGATTATCATGAATCAAATTAAGCTTTCAATTTTATTGGTATTCAATATAATGCATGTAATATTATATGTTGTCAAGTTTCAATGGATTATAGAATTCATATTGTAAAGCATAAGTAATAAAATCATAGATCATCGTAACCCTTAATAACAATAAAAATATTAAAAATATATATAAGATATTTTAAAGTTTGTTATTCGTTTTTTTTTTTTTTTTTTTTTTTTTTTTTTTTATTCACACTTCAGTTTCAAAATGTTTTTATCGATCAAATTCATACATCATACATTTCAAAGCTAAAATTAATTAAACCATTGGCAATCTCTATTATAAAATAGAAAATAGAGTGCAATAGAAAAAGTGCAATATAATATATGCACTAAATTTCAATGCTCTATTAAGTTCGCACGGATCACACGGCGCATACATTGCTTTATACTTATATATTTGCTTACACACTTACAAATATATCTTGTGTCAAATTAGTATAATTAACGAGTTTTGAGAACAATAATAAATCGCTCGCTAAAAAAAAAAAAAAAAAATTGCATCCTGTAAAGTATGCAGCCAGTTGGGTAGATATAAAACACAAGTTGCATACCTTTAAAGTTAGCAGGCGGCAAAAGTTCTAGATATAGCTCAAATACTTTGCATTTTACTTATTCAACGTTCTATAAGAAAAAAACAAAAAATTAATTAAAAACTAATTGAAGTCATAAAATGCAATTTATATGTTAATTTAATATTATAAATGTTACCAAAAAAAATTTAATTAATAAAAAATTATATTAAAAGAATATTTATATTTAATCTAAAAAAGCAGAGATTAAAAAATATTATGTATAATATTCAGCAGTAGTCCATTGTTATACAATGTAGGGAGAAAAAAAGGCAGTAAAAAGCAGCAGCATTATGGATCGTGACAGAGCTGAGCTAGCATGTAATAACGTCACTTGACTCTAAAAATCATTGGTGCATGTTAGATATTTTATCATTCAGAGTAATATCGCAAACCTATCAACTAAAAATTACATTAAAAGCCATAGACCACCATGAAAGCCATAAAACAACATATATGTGCTTTTTAATTAATAAATACGAAATGGGATCTTCAAAACTGATGATAATTTTTACTAGAATGCGTGCTCTTCTTAATGTAGCCCCACGAGAGAGCGTGAAAATACTTTAAAGTATGCAATTTGCGTGACTATTCATGTTTATGGCGTCAGAAACATGCAAAAATTAGTAAAAAAAATTGCGCGGGTTGCAAAAATTGAAATTTTCTGATCACTGCTACTGAGTGAACTATAGTTGGGTTTTGTCGGTTTTGAGACAAACTAAAGTTATTTATGTAAGTCCCATCAAGTGTTCTGTGATATAAATGCTTATGTTTTTTTTCGGGTCTACTGTATTTCTTTAATAAAAAAAATAGTAATAATAAAATATACATATATTTATATGAATATTTTCTCTCTCATTCGTAATAGTATGTAATGATACAATATGAGTGTAGAAAAAAGTAGACAAAAAATTATGAAGGGATGTATTATATTTATTATTATTTCAATGTATATATTTCCATTAGTGGGTAGTATTTTTTTTTTTTTTTTTTTTTTTTGCTCTTTTATAATTGACATTCAATTATTCATTTTTGCGTTTTATTAATATGCTTTATTTATTTATTCTTTTTTTAGTCAGTTTAATAAATTTTCATTCACAAAAACTACCACAAAAATTTATTGATTAATTAGTTTTTAACAAAATTTAGTTACATGCATTTATTTACTAGCAATGTCTAATGACTAATGAGTAAAAAAATATAAATGTGATGGAAAAAAATAAAGTTAAAAAACTCACCTGTGAATCGTTATTCATTTGTATGATAAACTCTTTAATTATTTTGATCATTAAAATCTTACATTTTTTATTCTACTTTATATTTGATAATTTATGCAAAGTTCACAGTACCGTAACAAAATGTATTCAGACTTATTAGATCCACCATATAAACCACAAAGTAACGTAAATTGTTGTAAATGTCGCGAATACTTACGAGCAATTTAAATACTGAATAAGATGATCTAACACTTGTAATAATTTTGTATAGTAACCTCTTTGGTGGTAATTAATAATTGAACTTAAATTAATGAGATTTGTTGTTATTTGTGTGATTGCAGATGAAAGTAATGAGGTAAGGGATAACGGTGGTGCTGAAGTGGCTCCTACTCAAATGCGACACCGCGTGGCACTACGCATTGCTGCCGGTGGTGGTGCAGAGTGCCCAGTGCTCGAGGAACTACGACCTTGCCCGCTTTCTGCCGCTCGATGTCGACTCCACTCATGGTGGAGTGGCGAGTGGTCGCAATGCCAGCTACCCGCAAATGTCGAGTGTGGACAGGGGTACCGCACTAGAGGTAACCACAATACTCAAGTACCCTACTAATTACCCTCAATTGCACGGTCTGACTCTCTCTCTCTCTCTAACTTTCCAAACTTTTCATTCAAAGAATTTGAACTTAAAATAAGTATTGTCAAATATATATTTCCAAAACGTATAACAAGAAAAAACAATTATTATTGTTATATTTTTTTCCCAAGTATTTTTTTATATTTTCTTATAATTCTTCAGAGACTTATATTAAGTATATAGAATGATAAACTAATATAATTAATTGTATGATGACAGCGGTGGCGTGTGTTCTCAACGGACGAGCTAGAGTGGACCCCAGCGTATGCATGCAAGAAGGCGGTGCTGTCCCTGCTATGGCTCAACCCTGTCATGTGGCTTGTGACTTTCCATGTGTTCTAAGCGAGTGGTCATCGTGGAGTCCATGTCATCAAGCTTGTGGTGGAGTCTCAATGCGCAGACGTAGTCTCATAGGTATATCAATATTTTGTTTACTTAGGTCTTAAAGTTAACAAACAATATATAGAAAAAGACAATATTTAACTTTAATTAGTGATAAAATGTAAGTATCAATTTCTCATTATTTTTAAAGGTTTAGCGGCATCTCGTGCAGCGTGTAGAGATACACGACGGTTTCCTCTCGCTCAATCACGCTCCTGTCCCTGCAGTACTTATGAATCTCATCCTGAGGGTCCATGGTCTGCGTGTATTCTAGACAATGAATATTCTGAAGAAACTGCAAATGGAAGACCAACTACAACTGCTATGTGTGGGGCTGGAAAAAGAATCAGAGCTAAGGCTTGTAGAGATAAAGCAGGAAATCTGGTGGAACCAAGGTATATGGAGTGATAGATGTTTCTTTCGTTCTACTTAAATATTTCAAGATCTATTGATTATATGGCTTTGCTTCCCTTCTTATATGAGACGTAATAACAATTTCAAAAATCATTTTATCTTTTTTTATATATGTTTGAATGTGTGAAACGTATAGAAAAAAATATAAAATATGTCAAATAATGGACGAGTTTTAATATTTAAAAGTATCTTTCATAAAATATTATAGAGTATAAATTCAATGTAAAAAAAAATCATTTGGTTGAAAGGTTTTCTTATGATAACAATATTAAATGTTTTTTTCTAGTCGCTGCGGTGAGACCGGTACAGAAGAGGAGCCTTGCTTGGTACCTTGTGCTGCAGACTGTATGCTTGGCGAGTGGGGCACGTGGGGCGAATGTAGCGCTGCATGTGGACCCGGTCTACAGACCAGAGAGCGCAAGGTAGACATACATAGATATTAATCACGTTGAATATGTGATTCATTGAAGTGATATTTCTCAGGTGATGAGACCATCGTTGAATGGAGGACGTCCTTGCGGAGTGACACAGCAAACCAAAGTATGTGAGACTCCATGCACGCAATTCAGGTGGGCAGTTGGTGGCTGGGAAGACTGTCGTCTTATCCGAGCTGATCAGCAGCGTGGATGTGGAACTGGAGATCAATCGCGTACTGTCAGGTAAGTTTAAACATAATACGAATGGACGAAACAAGATCAGAGATTTTTACAACTAAATGCACCCGTTTTTCTCAAACAATTATCACCATATAAACACCAAAATTTTACAGATATCAATGTAATATTAAAGTTAAAAAGTATTAACTTTTATTCCTATAACTGGATTAGTATACGAAAAAAAGAGATACTTCTGGTTGTAATAAACTCTCATCTTGTTTTGGTAAGTGTATTTTGAAACAATAATTCTTTAAAAAGTTGCAACAGTCTTTTAATTTTTTTTTCAAACCTACGTCACTTTTAATCATAAGGAAGTATTTTTTTATCTAACAATTTTTGTTCAATATTTTCTTTGCGTGCGTGTTTTCTATGGTTTTGATATTTTAAAATGTATTTAAATTTCATTAAAAATTGTCAAATTATTTTTAGATGTGTACACGAGCCACCCCACCAGCCAGCTCGTGAGGTGCCTGACCGGATGTGTGACTTGACAGAACAACCTGAAGATGAGACTGCGTGTCACGTGACATGTCCAGGTGAATGTGTGGTCAGTCCTTGGTCAGATTGGTCTATATGTACTGCACCTTGTAACCCTACGAATGAAAGACAACGTACTCGTACTGTGCTGAGGACACCCGCGGCACATCTCACTGCTCGATGTCCACCCCTTATTGAGGTGAGAATGAAAGTTGCACATTAATTAAATATAGCAGTCATAAAAAAAATATATATAAAGACACGCTCTTTAAATAATAATAAAAACTGTACGAGGCAAGTTTTCTTTATATCAATTTGTAATCAATCATTTCAAACTTAAAAATAAATAAGATTTTATTGATAATTGATTACCAATAAAATACAATTTGGTCTGTCTTTTATTGACTTGTCTCTTTCACTTTATTAAATTAAATTGTATAAGTTTGATAAGTTCTAAGTCACGTGATGACTATCTTCGTGTTGTCAGGTTCAAAATTGTGTGCTCAACGAGACGTGTTTCACTTATGAGTGGCACGCTACGAAATGGTCAAGTTGTCTACCGCTAGGAGGCTCACCGTGTGGAGAAGGAGTGGAAACACGTGGAGTGTTTTGTCTTAGATCGGATGGAAGAACAGTTGAAGATAGGTAAGTTATGGAAATTAATTCTCCTCTTTAAGTAATTTAAATAAATATAATTTTAATTAAATCCTTTGTAATTTCAATCTTTTTTTGTTGAAAATTAATGAAATTTTTTTTATCGTGGATATATTTTTAATAAGTTTTCAAAACAACACAAAAGATGTAATAATTGATTTTTTGAATAATAATGAAAAGAAATTCCGAACATTTTGTTCTCCAAGATAAAACTTCAACTGCTCGTTATTCAGAATTATTATTTTTTTTCCAGTTTTTGCTCTGGTCAACGACCAAATCCTTCAGAGAAATGGTGCTACGTTGATTGCCCTGTAGATTGCGAGGTTGGCGAATGGACAGCATGGAATAGCTCTGACTGCGAGTGTGGTGGAACAGGTAACACTTTACCTTCTAGGTTCGTTACATTCATATAAAAGTTGACGCCATATGTGAGCACTAAATAGCATGGGCCGGTGTGGAAAAATAATACATTTTGCCTGTTTAAAAATACATTAAAAATGTTTTAAACAGGTCAACTGTATCATTTTTCCATACCGACCCATGCTATTTTGTGGTAATTAGAAATATTTTTAGATCATTAATGCTATTATCAGGTTAAATTAGATTTTTAAGTGTGCGAGAAAAATAATGATAACAAAAATAACTGATTTTCTAAAGAAAATGGTCAAAACAACACATTTGTCCTAAGCTGAGCAATGTTATTCATTACTCCAGTATGGCATCGATGCGCATTCAGTATTACGTCATACGCTTACACACCCTACAGTTTATCAAATTAACAATATATTAACGTTACTTTCACGCAGGTTCCAGTATGAGGCGTGTAAGACATATCACCACAAACCCCAGTGAGATGGGTAGACCTTGTCCTGTGGAGTTAGTTCAACATAGGCCGTGCTCCGCTCTCCCGTGCTTTGCATGGCAAAGAGATGAGTGGTCCAAGTGTGACTTACATGTGAGTAAAATAAGTCAATTTTGTATCTCTTTATGTTCAATAAAATTTATTTTCATTTTTAACCATTAATTTTTTTATGTATTCTAAAAAGTTATGTTCTTTTAGATAAATATCAAGTCATTAAAACAAAAAAACATGTTAAAAATAATTGTTTAAGAGCCCCTATAAAATTTTTTTAGATCAGTACTTTTTAATTCCTATATACATAAAACTATATTACAGTAGTGATAAAGTTAATCTACATTAATTGTTATTGGAAACATATAATATGATAATTGTTTTATTATAGAATGGGAATTTTGAAATTAACTTTATATAGTCATAATCAATGAACTGTAAATTTTATATTGATTATATAGTATTTGTTTGATAGAGTAATTAAACATTTAAAATTCATTTGTTTATTCAGGGTGCAACGTG
The DNA here is from genome assembly GCA_949318235.1 of Ecdyonurus torrentis. Lineage (NCBI taxonomy): Eukaryota > Metazoa > Arthropoda > Insecta > Ephemeroptera > Heptageniidae > Ecdyonurus > Ecdyonurus torrentis. The sequence continues at coordinate 12,829,719 of OX439130.1, forward strand.
TGGTCATGGTACTGTATCTCGTAATGTGACGTGTCGCCGTGAGCTTACGAGTCCTGCTGACGAGACAGAACAAATGCCGCTCGCTATGGATGACGATCTTTGCCTGGCGGGCATTAGACATCTGCCACCGTTCTTCCGAGAACGTGCTTTCTTAAAGGTAACCAAAAAAATTGTTTGATGTTAATGTGAAATGCAAGCATGATATTTTGTTGTAAAAATATAAAAGACATTATGAAAAGAGGGTAAAAGTATAAATTTTGTGAAGGAGAACAAGATACTACATACAAGATAAAGACACGCTCGACCAAATTGGGCCGCCGCGAAATTCAAAATGAGCCTCTAAGCCAATCAGCGCCCGAGTTGAAGGTCACGTGATCAATATTGACCAATCACAATGCCGCTAAAATTTACATGGGACCAGTTGGTGTCGCTATCTTGTATGTAGTATCTTGAAGGAGAATAAATCGTGTCACTACATCTATTGGCAAACACAGCAACTGACACGGGGACTCCTGCAGTGTGTGAGTTGAAAATTAAATCGAATGAATTGATAAAATAAATATTATAGATACCAATATCGTTAATAATAATGAATATTATAATACTTATTTCTCTCTCTCCCTCTCTCTCTCTCTCTCTCTCTCTCTCTTTTTAAATTTGGGTCACTGCACTTTTTAAAGTTTTGAATGTATTGAAACGTATTGCAAATTGCAAGTATTATTGTACATAACATAGTATATTAATTTTTTTTAATTGATTTCTTCCAGGTTGCTCTGGACCTAAAACAAGAAGATGCTTGTTACATTCCATGTAGTGGAGACTGCGAAGTGGCGGAGTGGAGCACTTGGAGTCATTGTCATAGGAACTGCAAAGACGGAGAAATGGGTCAGTCTACGAAGAGCATTATTTACTTGATTATTCATTAATTGCAGTTTTGCGTTGTATAAGTGTACTCAACAAAACATCGAAACAATTTATGACATAAAAACATTTCAATATATTTCCTTATAGTAATACCTCGTACACATGATAGTAATAATATATTTTACCATTCAAATTCAATGCCTTTCTCATAAGAATAACATTGTAAATAGTGCGACTCTTTGAACGGAAAAATACACTTTCATGTCTTCCAACTCCCTGTATAAATTTGTAGACAAGCATGATTCAAGCTTTTACACTATAGCGCCGCGATTGGCAGCCAAAACTACTATTACTAATACTGCTTTACAAAGGTTTGAGGTCTTGTTGTCACCTGAGCGCAAGAATTCCGAGTGTTTATCTCTGTTTACGTCATACATTATATCGTTTCTGACCTTTAGTCAGCCTTATCAATCCTTATCATAATAGTTCAAATAGCCCCCAAACGTATCGCAGTGTTCCCTAGAGAGGGAAATTTAAAACAGCGTGTCCAAAAAATCAGCCAAGAGTCGGAAAACATATGTAAGGGACATTGTACGAAACACGTATATCTAGACAGTATAATTAGAAACTTAAACTTCATAATATGAATAAAGCCCTTAAAGCAATATTTTGAAGAAAAAAAATTACTATAACTGTTACTTACTTTTTTTAACTTCAAATATATACTATGAATATAATTATAATATCTAAATTATTTAATATAAAAAATCTTTATTAATTTTTTTTTAATTAAAATCAATTTAGCAATATTTTTCAAATTTAAAGAAAATTTTTGATAAAATTCTTATTCTTAAATAAAAATTTTCTTTATACTATTTCATATCTTTATATCAAATATTTACGTTCAAATATTGTATTTTTTTTATTTCTTCTTATAATTTTCCACAGAATAATTTAAAAAATCTTAAACTTAATAAAAAAGAAGATCAAATAGAGCAGAAAATAAAATTAAAAACTTAAATAGAAAAAAGAAATAATAAAACTCAAGTATATATAATCTAAATTTAATTATAAATGGCAATATAAAAGAAAAATAATAAACTTTTAAGTTACATTTTATATAACATTCGTTTGTGATTAAACAAACAAAAAAGTTAGTTCTTTCAGTATTTGTGTGTTTTTGAGTAACTTTAGATAGGTTGTTAGTGCCAATTTTCAATCAACCAGCTTTTTGAGTGTTTGTTTTGTTTTACAAATATTTGAAGTTAAGTTTTAATTTATACCTTTATATATACCAGTGAAAACACCCACGTGTGTTTGTCATGTGATTTCTCTCGTTACCATGGTAACGTTCATCTGTCTCGTATTTTATTGATTATATTCTGCGCAGTACTGTATAAATAACTCAAACTCACAATAATATTGTATCGCAATGAATATCAATCACAGCTACGCATTTTATTTTATTAATATTTAAAACAAGATGAAAAAAAATGAACTTTGGGGGTTAACCTAACAACGTATGTTTTCATTGCATTTTCTTTTCTCCCTTGATAATTTAGTATTTTCATAAATCAAATAGAAGCTTCTTCATATATCCCCACAAAAGATTTTGTATTCTCTGATGTGTATATTGCCTGAGGTAACCTATTAAAATTTGAAAAGTTTTCTATACAAAAATTGCTCCAAAAAAATATGCAAATATAGCACGATAAAAACAGTTAAAGGCGTAGAACACCTTGAACAAAAAACTTGCCAAATATCCTAACATACCTAAATATCAACGTTGATTTAGCCGGAGTCAGCAATGCTGTTCGTAAACCCTGTTCTCTTGCACCAAAAAATGCGCATTCCATTTGATTAACCATAGCTGATCGTCATTTTAGAGGCAAAGAACAGGGTTTACGAACAGCATTATTGATTTCTAATTTATTTTGCATTTACAAAATAACAGCTGCGGGTTTGTGACGTCACAGCTCACTAGTCCACGCGCGCAGAAACAGGCGATCTGTGACGTCACAAACCCGCAGCTGTCATTTTGTAAATGGAAAATAAATTAGAAATCAATGACTCCGGCCAAATTAACATTGATATTTAGGTATGTTAGGATATTATAGGAATGCTTTTTGTTCAAGGTGTTCTACGCCTTTAACTTTAAATATTTATAATATACAACGTTTTTCAAAGACAATGGTAAAAAATGACTTTAAAAAAATGCAATTATGCAGGACTGCTATGGTAATATTTTTTCCTGGCAACCAGAATTAAGTTGTCAAAAATTTATGATAGTGAGATTAAAAGTTCTATGTATATAAAATTAAAATAAAAAGTTAATGTTTTGTGTGTTATATTTCTCCAGGAGGTTACCAAACGAGATCCAGGGCTGTATTACAACCTCCACGACAAGGGGGTGAACCCTGCCCTGCTGCACTTTGGGAGACTCGACCCTGTTTCTCAGGACCTTGTCTTACTTTTGATTGGGCGGTACGAGAAGGAAACACCGTATGTCAGAGATCAGATGGTGTGCAAGTAACAGGTACGCATTAGCATTTCAACTTTTCAGTTATGAAATCACAAGGTAATAATAAATTTGTGATTTGATTCTCTCACTTATAAGGGCGAGATTATATTAGGAAAAAAAGTAATGTCAGTTTTTTTTTTGTTTTTTTATTTTTTTTTATTTTTTTTTTTTTTTAACATAAAATAATGTATAGTCCAGACCCAGTTGTTGGCAGGTCCCAATTGTTGGCACTTAAAAAAAATCTTCTCAATCAATTTAGCTAAAGACTTGAAACTTTGGATACCCGGGGTATAGGATTGGGCACAATGGTGGCATCAGCAATGCTCTCACCTTAATATTTTTCTATAGCAATTAGGACTCAACCTTTTCCATTTAATTAACCCGTATAAAGCCATTAGCTTGCCAACAATACAGTATTTTGTAAAAATTAAATAAATAATTTCAAAGAAATAATTTCTTATAAACTATGTAACCATTTCAAAACGACATTAATTTAAAGAATTTATTATTATTTTATTGATTTTGTAGGTGTTGATTTTTTTTGTTTTTTTTCAAGTTCACTGAAAAATATGTACACTTGAATTTAAAAATGAATAAAAAATAAAAATTATAAGCTTGAGTAATGGTGTGTGTAGGTGGATGTGACGGTAGACCTAGACCTTGTATACCCCCGTGCACCGCGGAACACGCTGAGTGCACGCGCGAGGGTATTTGCGCATGCGTATCGGGATTCGCACCCCGTTACGAGGCTCAGTCGCGCGGTCGTCGCCTACGAGCTTGCGTGCCCATGTCTTCTGCAGCCGCCGCCGCAGCCCCCGGGGCACAGGCCGCCGAGGCCGCGGGGATGCCCCTACCCCCTGAAGATGCAGAAATACAGTCACGTTTCTACTACCCCAGTGAGTAAATCCTACATACTTATTTATTCATCACCAAATATCATATTTGCACTTTTTTTTTGTTTGTGTCTCTCCCTTTTTTATTGATCCAAAGCGGATGCTGTATAGAATGTTATTGTTTTCTCTCCTTATTTTTTTACTTTTTAGCATTAACAGAGAAATCAAATATCATAAATGAGAAATTTTGATAAAAATACGTTATAAAATAAACTAAATGAACTACGCCAACCTATAATAAGCATTGATTAAAATATTATACAAGTATTATAAAATAACGTTAATAATGCAAAAGAAGATTACATACTACATTATTTACAATTCAATTAAGAGCATGCAAGATCTCCTAGTATGCAAATCTTAATCCTTATTCTAACCATCGGTTCAATACATGCATAAATATATGAATTTTTAATAAACTAAAGAACAGCTTTGTTATTGCCAGCACTACAGTACGTATAACAATAATAACAATTGAGTTAGGTATCACGAAGGTAAAAAATACTGCATCAATGCAGTAAAAAACTGCAGTAAAAATGAAATAGCATTAAAGGAAGAGACAATACAAAGCAACATATAGTAATAAATAGAACATGAAGTATATAAGAATAAATAAATACAATATCCAGTTGCTATTAATATTATTGACATAAAATTTCAATGAATATTGAATTAGAATGAACGTCATTGAAAATAATTCTTTGTTATTCTCTCTCTACACACTCACGTGGTTGGTCCAGCAAGTTGCGCTTCTACTTTTATGTAGATCAATAATGAAACCCAGTGACGTCATTAAACACTCCTTGTTGAGCCTTTATATGCTTATAACGCTACTTGTAACTTTGATAACTATATAAAGTACCTTCTTCACAACACTGACGGATTATTTACATGTAACATGCCAACAAACAAGACTTATCAAAACAAACTTTTGTTTGATAAGTGAAGTACTTAACATTTTTTTATTTTACTTTTCATCGTTATTTTTTGACGTTAACGTTGTTTTAAGTTCTTAACTTGTCATATTAAATTAATCCAAGTAATAAATTTACATATACTTAAAATTAACATTTTTGATAAATTTTATAAGAAAAATATACATAGCAACAGACATCATTTGATTGTATACAGTTCAGTATGAGTTGAATAATTATAAATCATTTAAAAATTGGTGTCATCTTTCCAATGTTATTTTTATAATTAAAATATAACTTTAGGTAATAGTTAAGCAATTTATGTAGATTATATGCGTCATTTTTCAATATTCATTTAAAGCCATATACAGTAGACAAAATGAAACGACATGTTTCGTTTTAATAATTAAACACTAAATGGGATCTTCAAAACTAATGACAATTTTTACCAGAATGTAAATGTGGCTCCACAAGAGAGCGTGAAAAAACTGTAAAGAATGCTATTTGCGTCAATATTTCTGTTTATGACGTCAGAAACAGGCAAAAATTAGTATGAAAATGTTGTGCGTGTTGCATAAATTTAAAATTGTCTGATCACTGCTACGGCGCTACAGTTGGGTTTTGAGTCCAACTAATGTTATTTATATACGTCCCATTAAGTGTTATGTGATATAAAAGCTAATATTTTCTTCTTGTCTATGTCTTTAAACTATTGCATTATGTGTATAGATGAGTAAAACATGACTTTTAATGCTTAAATTTTCAAAGAGAGAAAAAAATGAGAATAAACTTTTCAATTACAAGAGTTGATAATTAATTACATTTATTATCAGAAAAGATACAGATAAAGGCAATGAAGTAAACCCAAAGTAATTAATTTAGATCACTCAATTTAATTGTTAAAGTTTTTAGAACAAAAAAGGGGAGGAATGAAAAGTTTTGAACGTACAAAGAATCATTTATTTTCTTTTTCTTCTCAGTTTTTACATTTAACTTATATACGCAGAAGATCATTTGATATCTATTGGAAACTTAATACTCTTGTATTCTGTATAAGAATCAAAATCAATATGCTTCTCATATCAACAATACTGTACAATACAATTCTTTTTAACTTTTTTACAAAAAGTAAAAATCCTGTCTCTTTTCGTATCTCTTTTGCGTTTTTATATGTCGTTAGTCGTTATACGTTTCCTCTGTTTTTGTCAGTTCCATCCTACCTTTTTTCCTCTCTCTCTCTCTCTCTCTCTCTCTCTCTCTCTCTCTCTCTCTCTCTCTCTCTCTCTCTCTCTCTCTCTCTCTATATATATATATATATATATATATATATATATATATATATATATCGCTCTCGATATAAAAATTTCGTAGCACAGAAGTGCCATAAAAAGAGTGTTTCAAATCCAATTTTTTTTTTTTTTTTTTTTTTACTGGACCATTATAAATCAATGGCTATATAAAGCACAGTTCAATACACGGCACAGCTCACTAGTGGTAGCTTGATGTAGCCTATATATATATATATATATATATATATATATATATATATATATATATATATATATATATATATATATATATATATATATATATATATATATATATATATATATATATATATATTATATATATATATATATATATATATATATATATATATATATAGAGCCTTAAAAAAGTTCATCTTTCATGTGGTATCAGCTTAGAACTAAAAAGACATGAAGGATAATTTATATTCCCGATAACGTGAATGAAAATTCTTTTCATATCTAATCCATAACCACATAAAGAAAGTTTGAAAATTTAATATTTTATAAAGCATAAAATTTCATACTTTTGACCGGATTATTGACTTCTCTATTCTATAATATATAAATTATAATTTTATTGTTAAAAGTTAATACCAGCATACTATATACCGTGATTTAAACATAGAATAAAAATTCACGAGAAAATCTTGATATATGTGACGGTAAGTGTCGAAGTTTTCTCTTTTATAAAAGAATTGAATTAAAGTTTTCTTTCTGGCATTAAATAACATAAATCACAGTATCAAACATTGAAGGTCTTTTATATCATTAAATTGACATTAGTTGATTAACTTTTGATATAAAAATATCGTTTTTATTTTCAGAGCCATTTTTCATTTCTTTGATATACTTTTAAACTTCCCTTTTTTCTTATCCTTAAAGAAAATTCTATTTTTACTTTTTTTTTTTTTTTCATGTAATAAGAAATTTGAGAGATTTGGACTTACACTTTTAGATACGTATTTTAGAATGTTGTTCACACGTAGCTGTATTTGTGTTGTGCAATAAAGTGTGCAATTTATAAAAGATTTTAAATCAGCCATTAGAACTCACCTGCATAGAGTTTCCACGGTTTTTCTCGACTATCATGGTGAATGCCGGGTTTTGTATGAGGCCATGGCCGGTTCGTGTGTGCGCTTTTCATTGTACTGTACCTATCGATAAGATTTCTATCTCGACAAACTCTGGAGACGGTGTAGCACAATAACTCAACATAGCAAAAAGAAAAAGGAAAAAACAAACTCATCCTCATCACTATGCTTATAAGAATCTTAAGATTTCTAAAGCCCTTAAGTGCTTTGATTAATTGCACTTGGAACTGATTGCATGACATTTGAATACTTTCTAAATGAAGATTACATGCAATGAAATTTATGGCACAATGAAAATATAGCGTCGTGTGCAAAAGCCATTAGAATACAGTTACAGTCTAACATTTACGTATAAAAAATCTTGGAAAAACATTGTAAATTAAAAAAAAAAATCATAATATTAAAATATTTCTGTTGAAAAAAATATAGTATATTATATCTTTCATAGTTAGAAATAAGACATTAATTTTATTTCAAATGTCAACGGTTTATAAAGATAAATATAAAAGCTCACAAGAATAGGTACTATTTTTTTTATCTTCTTCTTCTTGATATTTCCAGCAGACAGCAAGCAACGAGGTAGCAAAATGTAATCAATATCTGCTGGAGCTACTGAACCTTGTTAAACATCTTGTCAGTCATGCACTACATTTCATCTCTATCACGTTTTACGTCAACTAATTGCGTTGTTATATCTTTATCTATTTCATAACAAAAATAATAGCAATAGATCAATGTAGACTAGACACATTCTATGAAGCTTTTGTTTTTTACTCTGACAAATTTATATACGTTAATAATTATTCTATAGCTCATTTTTAGCACAATTTGTTCAATACAATATATTTCTATACTGCATAATAATTGTGTTATAAATATTATGTTGTATAGCATAATTATTAATTCTATTAAAAAATTAGCAACATTTATGTTACAAATGCAGCATAAATTACGTAATTTATTATTTCTGGGTATAGAATCTTAACAATTTCTAGAAATATTATCACGCGAAATTGTTTTATAATTAAAAATAAATTATGCATTTTCGAAAACTATACATCACGTGTACAGCTCTGTCCAAAAGTTTGAGAACGATTTGTATAGGCAACCCGCAACCACACTATGTTATCTTTATGGGAAAACGCTGTGACTGCCGCTGCCCCGTTCTTAAGCTTTTGGCCAGAGCTGTACACATTAATATAGTCAACAGTTTAAACTTCTTCTTATCGTACACTTGCGTTACTAAAAATAAAATAATAATAATAAAAATCCACAGGGTTCGAACAAACTGGTAATGTTAGCATTTGTTAAGAAAAATATTTTTAAAAACCTTAATGTTGGTTATTTTTCATGGATATTATGACATTCAAAGTGAAATAGACTTTCTTTATAGCTCTGCAAAGAAAAGTAATAGTAATAGTAATTGAAACGCGATATATTGATGAATGGTAGGGCAAAACACGTGTCTGCAACTTGACGGGTGGTAAATCAGGTGAGTTTGGTTGCATTCCATCCACGGTGGTAAAAAAATTCTCTCATTAGCAGCCTTAAGCTTGCAAATTTGCGTCCCCCCTTTTTGTATCTATTTTAATTAAAGATTTTCACGTAATATAAATTTCAATATAACGTGCTTTAATTATAATCTATTACTTTGCTTTGATTTGCATATTAAACCGTAATGTTTTTTTTTTCTTATTTATATTATTATTTTTCTTTGTAGCTCTATTTCTATACGAACTAATACCTATATTTTTAATCCTTTTCATTCATTTTTCCGTACTAAAATCCAGAAATATTATACGTTTTTATCTTTTTAATTCAATATAAAATTATCAACAAAACCCAAGGATTTTAAGGTTTATTAAAAAGGAAGAGACTTAATAAATTAAAATCGATAACGCTTAAAAAGTGCTATGCTAATTATTTCTTTAAAAAAAAGTTATATTTTATCGCTTTGCCTTTTATAAATTGAAAACGGAAATTAAAATTGATTAGTTAATAAGGTTTCATTGTAATTGAACAAAACAAACAAAGATTACTGACGCACGTAATGTATTTATAAATTTAATAATCTCTAGTATTATACACCCCAGACCTTTATATAAACTTAATAAATATTTTCACAACTTAACGTAATTAAATTATAAATAATGTATATATATATATATATATATATATATATATATATATATATATATATATATATATATATATATATATATATATATATATAAACAAAAGATCAATCAATATTATAAACCAAAATACCGTGGTTATTTGGATTTAAAGTTTAAAATTAACGACTATGTAAAGTGCTGCTAATACTTTATCCTATGGGAATATATAGGTTTTAGAATTTTCTAAAAACTTAAAGTTTTACCTTTTAATTAATAGTTTGGGTATAGCCACAAAATATTAGAAACCAAAACTTTGAAAATCTATTTTTGAATGTAATTTTATATATTGATAAAATTAAAAGTTTTTTTTTTAAATATAATATTTAAAATGATATTAAAAGCTAATTTACACAGTACGAAATGTATATGTTTTACATGATATGCATTTCAAATAAATATTAAGACCACCTGTGTGAAATGTATTAATATTCATAAAGGGTTGTTTTCATGGAAATATTATTCTATATATTATACAGTTGTTATTATTCTAAACAACAACATATATATGTATATCCATACAAATAAACAAAGCAAATTATATACACATTGTATAACATTCAAATTGATATCCATGATTACATCCGAATAATATTAACATTTCAATTATTACCACAAGATAAATATTATAAGATATTTACATTTTCTTTAAATTATTGATTTTTAAGTAATTTTATTTTATTTACATTCCATTTCCCACAAAAAGAAACGGAAAAAAAGTATTCACATATATAAGAGAGTATATTTTTGGCAAGCGATCTCTTTAACATATATTATAAATAAATATTTCACCCCTAAATGTTGAAATATTATTACAATTGGCTAAAATAAAACTCCATGATGTAGCTTATAAAAATAACGTATTTCCCTTTCTAAAAAAAAATAATGCTAACATTTTTTTGTACAGAATTGCGTAGCAAAGAATGTAATTTAAAATTAATTTCTTTCTGCAAAAGTTTTATCATATAGAATATATATACAAAAAAAGTTGGAAAACATATACGAAACACGTATTTTTTTTATATACAAAAAAAAAAAGCTTGCAAAGCTTTGTACAAATGTCAATATATGAAGCGACCCGGAATTTTACCATGCTAAAATATAGATTTTTTTTTATTCTTTTATTCTTTTGCTTTTATATACACACTCTCTTGTTGCAAAATAGAAATCTTTCGTATAATATATATGTAGTTTTGTTTGCCATTGAAAAGTTTCTACCTCGAAAACTTAAAGCAAACTTTGTGTAGTTAAGTTAAAAAGTCACGTAAATTGCAAACAGATGAAATAAAGTTTGTTTCTCTTCTTATATACACTTTTGTTTTATATAGAGTATAGTAGTTTACTAAAGTTAAAAAGTATAATATATAGATTTTTTATTATTTATTATTTCTATTTCACAATGTAACAATATTTTATTAATTTAACAGCAAACCAAGGAATTCTACAATCGTTTCCAGGTAAAAAAAAAATAGTAAAAAAAAAGTATATAGACTTTGATTCTTTTATTTTGTAATTTAAAAAACAAATACGATTTTATTTTCTTAAAAAAATGTATCACAGAGAAATTTTTATTGTATTAAAATACGATAATTTTTTCCCCTTTTTTTCTATCTTTTAGGTTCCTATATAATCATACACTCCACAATCAAATTATTCCTTTTTCATTTTTCTTTATACGAAATCTACTTCAGATTTATTCTATTGCAGTGCTAGAAAGTTGTGCAAAGAATTTCAAATACTTTCATATAATAATATATAAAATTTTCAATTCTCTAAAGACAATTCACTTCTACAGAATATTATGTTTTCAACGTTGAGTCGTGAACTGAATGTTTAAAATAATAGATCAATAAATTTTGCAAAATGAAATTTTTGGTACAAATCTCACGTGTTATTTACAGTATAAAATTTAGGATAGTATAAAATTACGTTGTGTAAGAGAGACTTGAATTGCAACAATGTATAATTGATTTTTGGTATCTCTCCCCTATTTTAATAAAGTTTATTTTAGTAAAAGGACAACAATGGTCCTGAATACAAAATTAATCGACTGTGTAGTTAGGGTATATAATATAGTACTGTTTTTGTAATTCTCTTGCTTTTTTTGTTTATGTAAAGTTTTGTAATTATTATGTCTACGGTATTATTGTTTATTTCTCCCCTCTTGTAACAACTTCTTCCCTATATCTACTGTAAAATTGATGCACATATTCACTTAACCCTATAAGTATCATAATTAAAATGTCATTTAAATCCATAATATTAAAATAATCCCCTGTTTTTGTTTTTTCCTTATGTTCCCTAACATATTTTTTTATGATAATTCTAACATAGAAACATTACTTTGTTTTCCTCGCATTAATTTAATGTACGCTTAAAACACTGCAGAAAAAAAACACTAAAAGCATCACATTTTGATATAAAACTAGACCGACATAAAAATGTCATTGCAAAAACATTTAATGGATTTTTTTTAATACAATTGTAACAATCATTTTAAAAACATTCCTATATACTGTATAAATTTACACTGGATAAGTCTGAATTTCTAAAAATATATTTTTATTCACTATAAAGTGAATCCTTGTGGTTTAACGGTATCGCCCAGCCGCCCCCCTTCTCCTCAAATGTGACAATGGGCGATACTTTAGGCATGCCCGATTTAAATCGACTGAGTTTTTTTGAGTCGAGTATAATGTAAATAAATTTTCGATGTAAGTAATTATGTCTAAACTTTATTAATAATTCTGACGTAATATTTTTCTTGTTTCAGAGGATGACGAAGTTAGCGTATGGATGTTCGCGATGATTGGAATTGGCTGCGTGTTCATCGTATTTGTCGCTGTCTCCATCTACCTCATGTGGTACGTACTAAAAATTAAGCTACAAAAGTTGTCTATCTTACAGGAGTATTTTATCTCACAAATTTTATTTTTCAAATTTAATTTTAATATTAGCTTCTTGAATGTTCACATAGTGAAACTTGAGCTTATAAATTTTAAATTAAATCAGAATAACATTTTTTTTTTATAAAGATTAAGAATTTTTTGGATGTATATATATATATATATATATATATATATATATATATATATATATATATATATATATATATATATATATATATATATATATATATATATATATATATATATATACAAAGTGAGTTATATTTTAAGACAGCTTTAAAATTTAATTAAATATCTTCTTATACGTCTAAGCTTTTGAATGTATGAAGATATTTGTTTCTTAAGTTTTTCCTTTTTGTAGCTTCAAATTTCTTTATAGAAATTTCTTCTTCTGCTAATTAATATATATAGAAAATTGGAGAGGTTGTAATTGCAAATTAGTTTTCATGTATATTAGAGATGTTTAATTTAGATAGAATATACCAATAATTATCAAGATACTAAGATTTCATTCAACATTATTACAATACTATATTAATATAGTTTCTGATATAGTCTCCCAATTACAATACAATTATTAATCTTGTTGTATTACAGTCCGTGCAACCTAAGGATGTTTGCGATTAATCGAAATCGAGCCACGAGCCAATAGACGCTCAAGCGCTTAAGGTCACTAGGAGGTGGGGTAATGTTAACTAAATGGAGAGTTTTTAGGTGCTCTCTTATTGGTCACATCCTTTGGTGGCGCAGACTGTAGATGAATCTCATACTTGCAAATTATTTTCAAATAATATTCTCCACAAGAAGTAGTATATCATTGTTTCAAAACTTCATTTAACATCATAGGGAAAAAATGTATATTTAAAAAAAATTATTTATAAAGTTTCGCAAAATATTAGTCACCTACTTTTTTTTAACGCATTAGGCTGTACTCATGCGCCAAATTCAGTGACAGACATCAAACATTACATTTTTGTTTCATAATGTTTACTTACAAATTTTAAGTACTTTTTTCTATTACATTGCCTGTTCTGCCACTATGCTTTTGTCCTCCTGGGGTCCCCTTGAAAACGATTCATTATTATTGTTTATTATACTGTGTATTTCTAAAGAGTTTATCACACTAGATTTAAGATCTTTCATATAGGTTTTAAGGCTAGTTTTTTATTATTATTATTGAATTATTATAATCTTTACAGAATAACAAATGATGTAGTAGCTACGTTTAAAATAAACAGTAATGTAAATAAATGATTCGTCATTGTAACTTTTTTATATTTCATTTTATTGAAATGGCCTCTACAGTCGACCTATAAATATATCCATGTTATAGACGTTTTAAATTTATAAAAAATAAAAATAAAATAAAAAAAACGTATAAAATTCCTTATCTTTTGAATAAAATAAAATTGATATTCAGTTTGTTGACTCCGTTACTCAAATTTGTGCCAATATGATATATAATATTTCTTGTTGTTTGTCTTGTTTTTGCAGTCACAGTTCGGCAAACGCAGCATCACGATTACAGCCACAAACAATGACAGTACGTCAGAATCCACGTGAAGCAAAACCGTGAATTAATTAAACGTGAATACGTGATTTGTGACATACAATGATGAACTAAATGAGCCACTAAAATAATAGTCACCGATTCGTGATTAAAATTAATGGAGGACTCAATAATGTGTAAGCATAATTAATAATAATAAAGAAAAATAATGATGAATAATTATGACCATTGTACAGATATAAATTAATAATATACGATGAGCTATATATATATATATATATAAACATTTTAATGTAATATAATAAAATATAAAGTGTATTTTCTCTCTCTTTTTTTTATAATTATCATTATTTTTATTTTTTTTTGTCACACTACGAATGATGTAACATAATATATTAATTAGCAAAGTATTATTTTTATTGAAATTGTGATTACAAAAAAAAAAATACTCACATTTTGATTTCACATATTTTTTAATGTCTTTTAATTTAATATTTTTATTTTGATGCTGTATATATTTGTGTATATGTTTAGCTTAGATATTGCTTTTGTAAAAAAAAATGATCAGAATAGCACTAAATTTCAAGTGTAATTACAAGTTGTATTATGGTATATAAGAACGCGTTTCTTCTTAAAATATTATGACGTAAAAGTTCAAAAAACTTTATACCAACAAAAAAAAAATTATCTTAACCAACTTGAAATTTAGGTGACTAAGCTTTTTTGACGTTTTACTATTTCAACAATATGTCAAACTTTGATGAAATTTATGCAAGAAGTGAAGTGTTTATATTGTGATGAAGTGTGGACCGAGTCAAAAAATAATGTGTAGCTTATATAATGGTGAAATATAAAAAAAGAAACTCTAAAATCCACATTAGATTTTGTGTCGAGAGAATGGTAGTTAAAAATAAAATGGAAGAAATGAAAAAAATGATATGTTTTGCTCGTCTGTATGAAGTTATAAATGTTTTAAATTTGATCTCATCTTTTTTATGTTCAGTATTTTTGTTATCTTATATTTCAAAGGTGCATTCATTTTATATCATTAAGTTTTGTTGCTATGAAATGAAACTATTAAAAGCTGAATGCACTAAAAAATTGTTTATATATTTTGCTACAAATTTCATTGGTCTCATTTAATTTATAATATGCAATTATTATCATTAGGTAAATGGTGTCAAAAAAGTATTAAAAAGAAAACTATAACAAACATTCTAAAACCTAGTATAATATTATGTATAAAAAAAAACGTCTATATATAAAATGTTATTTTTTAATAAAAAAAAATTGCTTGCTTCAAAATTTAATTCATTGTGATAGCTAATTATATAAAAGATAACTAAATAGTGAACCATTTTTTTAGCTACCACAATGATAAATAATTTTATTTTATTTTGTAAGTTACGCTCACTGTAATATCTTGTAAGTAGCTGACAATACTGATATTGATGTGTAACTTAAAAACTATGGTGCGATCGAGAGGTTCAGAGATCAATTCTTATATTTCTAAGGTTTGAAAAAAAAAAAAAAAAAAAAGGAACCCTCTATCTATATATAATATACTTTTTTTTTCCATATTATCCTTCTGAAATATTTAAATAATAATTGTAAAATACCATCACATGATAATAAGATCTTTTTACTATATAAATATAAACATATCTATAATAAAATAAATACACACATTGCATAATTAAATACATAAATAGAATTTTTCTCTAGTCTCTCGAAAGTGTATCTTATAATAAATATATTAATTATAATCCTGATATAAAAAATAATAATATTTTGTATTGTAAATACGTCATTAAAAAAATGTTTAATAAGAAAATAAAAATTATATGAGAATGAGAGTAAAACAGTTTTTTAAAAGTTTACTCTCTCTTACAAAAAAAATAATAAAAAAAATATATAATTAACAATTTTTTCATCTAGTCAAAAACAAAAATGCTATTAATTATTTAATGGATTAATTTTTTTACTGTTCTATGTAATAATTGTTTACAAAAATAAAATGACTGTACGTACAATTTATGTTGATTTTGGTTTTTTTGGTATTGTTTTTATTATGCAAACGTATTTTTATTTCTCTATATATATGAATGATTGATATTTTCAGCTCCTAAGAAAGAAAACGTATATAAATTGAATCATAAACAGTAATTGAGGAATCAAGAATTGACTTGCCAATTTGTAAAGATTTGAAATTAATATTCATGATAATTAAGTATTCTAATTTGTACCAGGAAGCAAAAATTTCATAACACCGAGAACATTTTTTCCACAATTAAAAATTGTTTTAAGTAAAAAGTAATTTAGCCTAATTTATTTTTAATCTAATCTGTTACTTTAAACTTCCTAGGTTTTACAAATCAATCACAATGAATGGAGTTTATCAGTAAGATGCTCAGAAAAAGCTTAGGGTCTCTTAATTTCCTATCATTTAGCATTGTAGAACAATATATTTTCTTCTTCTTCATCATCTAAAGCACTTAGACCGGAAATAAATGACCGGACTTAAGGGATACTAGACACTTTTTTGAATGTTTATTAAAATAATGCAATTTTTTAAGATTTTTGTGAACACCAATAATCTACATTGTAATAAAGCACCGTTTGAAAACACACTATTTAAGAAGATATGCATCGACTGTAGGTAAATAGCTGCAATGAGGAAGATCAAGAATTTTTATTGATTATTATAAACCAGAACATTGTTTTGAATCGATTGATGTGTAATTTTATAATAATTGCTGAAGTGTTCAATAATTACTTTTGGTTAATTTTTGAAACTTGCGTTATGACGTCATGGTCGGTAACATTTGCATGAGCGTGTTTGCAAAAGTTACCAACTTTAACCGGCCCTGTGGCACAGTGGCTAGCATGCTTGTTTTCCATGCCGTCGACCAGCGTTCGATACCTGCAGAGGGACTTTTCATGAAGAGTTACCTGTATCATATGCTTGGTGTGGAATATTGGTTCGCGGTGTGGCTTGACTTGTGTGTGTGCTACTGAGTTGCAGAGGTCGGCCAGGCATCCAAGGTAATACTTGGATGTCGGCTGTCCACGCATGCATTTTTCTGTGGTTTCTTGCATGCACCACCCTGTCGAATGACTGGGCAGTTCCTAACTACATATAGGCCACAGCCGCTACCCTCCAATCCTTTCTACCAACACTCTATACCTCTTCCTTCTACATCCTTTCATCCCTCAAAGGGTAGATCAGGTTTAACATGGGCGCTTGCGCCTTTCCTGGCTACCTTCTGTCACTGCTCAACGGTCCTCTCGAAATCGGGGGCTTAGTAAGACATGCAGTAAAAAAAAAAAAAAAAAAAAAAAATGTGACGACATAACGCAATTTTTAAAAATTATCAAAAGTAATTATTGAACACGCCAGTAATTATAAAATTGCACATCAATCGAATCAAAACAATGTTCTGGTTTATAATTTAATCAAAATAATCATTTTTTTTTTTCCTTCTTCCATCATTACTGAGGCTTTGAGAGAGTAAGATTGTAAGTTAATTTGTATAAACTTATACTCAAAATTGAAATTAAAATCATGTTTATTGAGGCCAGAAGAAATACACTTACTTACATGGTCAAAGAAATATACAAGTATGTAATTCAATCACAGATACAATCTTATTACGTAAGGTATATTATTTCATCAATCAAATATCAAACCAACAGAATTATTTTATAATTGAATAAAAAAAAAGCATTCACTTTCAAATCTTTTACTTTTTCAAAGCCATTTATAATAACACAACTTATACTTACGTAAGGAATTACTAACAAATAACAATAAAACAGTTATTTTAATACATTTTATTGTGAGATTAAAAATTATCAATATAAAATATTAATTAATCTAACAAGCGTCAATTAACTATATAAAAAAAAAGCAATATATATCTACAGAAACTTAAAGGCGTAGAACACCTTGAACGAAAAACATGTCTAAAGGGACCGGATTTTCAGTTGCAAATGTCTGTTTGCGCCTGCAAGTTTGGTTGCTCCTCGTACCGCACAACTATTTACTAAATATTTATAAATTTTGGTTCATTCCAGGTATTTTGAGGTAAATTACAGGTCGATAGGAAATAATTTACAAATTGATAATAAGTTGTGCAGCAGGAAAAGTAACTGCTGTTTTTGCAGGCGCAAGCAGACATTTGCAACTGAAAATCCGGTCCCTCTAATATCCTAACATACCTAAATATCAACGTTGATTTGGCCAGAGTCATTGATTTCTAATTTATTTTCCATTCTCAAAATAGTGCGTTAGGACAGTGAAGTCACAGATCGCTTGTTTTACGCTCGCGTGGACCAGGCGAGCTGTGACGTCAGAGCCCGCACGCACCATTTTGAGAATGGAAAATGAATTAGAAATAAATGACTCCGGTCAAATCAACGTTGATTTTCAGGAATGTTAGGATATTAAAATTTTTTATTCAAGGTGTTCTACGCCTTTAAAATATACATTTACTATATACACATAAATTTTTACTTTATTATTAAGTAGTTTTAATAAAATCATCTTGGGCTATACAATAATAATTTAATTACACTTTGTAACTTTCCCCCAATTTACGTTCTAATAACTTTGTAATGAAACTAAAACTCTTCAACTTTTCATTGATTTTAATAATTAACAAATCATTATTGTTGTATGAAAATATTTAATTTTAAAATTATTGATCATCATGCAAACTTTTTTCAGTCTTTCAAAATTGTATATATTATAAAAATTAAAAAAAGGCACTACATTTATTATTATTATGTTATTACTTTTACTTTCACAACGTTTTCAAGGTAATTTTTTTCTTTATTTCAATTACAATATCACTGCACGTCTTTCTTTATTAATAAAAAAATATAAAGTCATTATAATTATA